>VXBJ01005657.1:27642-140992 GCA_013400055.1 Nycticryphes semicollaris
GGTGCGGGGGGGGTAAAGGCGAACGGCCGGTGGCCCTGCGGCCCTCCTGGCTGGCCCGAGCGCTCCCGGGGCCGCGGGCTCGAATTCGGCCTTAAGGACTCGGTCTGGCGTGGTGGGGAAACGGAGGAGCCGGGTAACCCCTTCCTGTGAGGGGTGTCTGTAAGGTGGGCCGCAGTCGGGTCGTTCCTGAAGGCTGCCTGGCTTTGGGCTCTCCGACCCAGCGGCGGCTGCAACTCGGTCCGCCCGGTGGTAAGGCTGCCCCTAAACTTTTAAGTCTTATTAACGAAGAACGTCACGGTCGGAGCCAATGACAGCGACTGCAAACGACTCCATTTAAGCTTGAGTGGGAGGGAGTAAGTTAACTCACTAACGCAGTCTCAGAAAAGCATGTATAGGATTTGTAATAATCCGTGATGTTTTGTATCGGTAGAGGAGAAGGAACATGTTCAAGTTCACGGGTAACTTGCTGGTATTTAGAAACTTAACTGAAGACTCGCACTGTTATCAATGTGAATCAAACAGATTTCATATTATGGCAAGCTCCTTGGGTAGGAGCCTTTTGGGTAGATACAGCTCACCTATGATTTATCAAATAAAAGAGTGCCAATAAGGTAGGTGATGCAGGGATCAGGACCTCAAAGAAAACCCTGGAGTCATAATGGAGACTTCTAGGATAGTGTAGCAGAAGTCGGTGTTTGAGAAGTGTAGGTGAAAATACATGCCCACTGGGTGTAAAGCTGCCTAAAGGTAGCCAGTAGAGACTTCAGGTTGCTGGGGTGCACATGGAGAACACAGACAATTAAGTTTTTCTTGTGCTGTAGTCAAACCATTAATTTGATGGCAGTGTGCTGGCACAACCCTGGTATAGTTAAAGCTGAAGACTCTTTGTAATGTGCATAAGCTGTCAAAAGCCCTGGAGGTGTCTCCATCCAGCTGGAAACGAAATTCTCTTTAGATGGTAGGTGTTTATAATTCTTTCAAAGAACTATTTCAATTTTCTATCACCAATTGCTCAATCAAACTTGTATAAAATAGTGCCTGCAGCCCTGTCTAGGTTACAGTTGTATTCATTCTCATTTACTTTCCTCTTGGTCCTGGCATTCCTTTTTTTTTTTTTTTTTTTTTTTTTTTTTTTTAACCCCCAAAGAGGTCCAGCTTATGGGGTGACAGTGAAGAGTGCATCTAACTGGCAGTCTGAAGGTCTGTCTGTTAAGCTTTAAGTGTTTGCTGCCTTCCGATGGAAGGTGGGAGACGTTCTGAAGAGGGCCTTGATTCAAGGCTTCCTTGGCTAATGTTTTGTGAGACTTTGGTATCAAAGGTGTCAGCTCCATTTTCCTTATTTTTTCTGTTGAAAAAATCCACTATGTTTCTTATAAAACTTGAAGTTAGTACACGTGACCTGTGTCTGTGTAGCAGTGTGTTTGTGATCCCCTTCAGAGTGCGCCACTACAGTTCTGCCTGGTTTCTGAGGCTCAGACGGTAACTC
Source organism: Nycticryphes semicollaris (assembly GCA_013400055.1). Lineage (NCBI taxonomy): Eukaryota > Metazoa > Chordata > Aves > Charadriiformes > Rostratulidae > Nycticryphes > Nycticryphes semicollaris. Next base: position 29,129 of record VXBJ01005657.1, read on the forward strand.
AAACTACTGCAGTTCTGTCTGTGTTTAGTGCTTAATGACAATGTTTCCAGATGCAGCAGTTTCAGACAGAATAATTGCTCGGTGATCTTTCTAGTCAGTTCTGGTGAATTACTGGTTTGAATGTAGGAAGACTCAGCTGGTTGGCTCATTTTTACGTGGGTATAAATCCTGGGTGGCTGCATGAGGTTTCTGGCTCCATACCCTTTTCATAGAGATGGATTAGTCAGAAGAAAAAACGTGTCAGTATTTCAGTTGGATTCCTAGGGAAATAAAGGTGATGTAATTTAAAAGTAATGCGGTGTGCTTTTCTTCTAGAAGCATGATCCTTTTGGCTCTTCTCAGCCACGTTTGGAAGAAGGAAAGAGTCTTGGAGGTGGTTAAGATTCCATTAGTTTTGGGAACTTCAGCAGCTGGGTAAAGGGATCCAAATAGCTTTTCACTGAGAGGAAGCAAAGGGAGAAATCAATGCAAAATTTTCCATTTGGTGGCAAATTTTCCATTTAGTTCAGGTGACTTGGATAACTGGGCAGGTAGCTCAGGTTAGCCATGGTTCTGCTGGCTTCTGGTCAGTCAGAGATCAGGGTGCTGGATAGTGGTTAAAAAGACGTGGGTGTGGGGATGTGCAGCTCTAGGAAAGCAGGTTTCATCTTCTTTATGGTGCTTGGAGCACCCTGAATGCATGAGCTTTTTGTAGAAAGCCACAACACAAGATCTACAATTTCCCATAATTTTAGGACTGTTTTTTTTTTTTCCAGAAAAGTAACTCACATATGTTTGCATTTCTCAACTTCTGAAGTAAAATAGATCTGTTGTGCCCATTATACAGAAAATTTATGAAGTGCTGTTTAATTAGAGATTCTTAATGTAAATATGGCCTATCTTTCCAATGCATTTCCTTGAAACAAACCTGTCTGCTAAGCTGAGTCTATAGAAATAGCAATTTCAATACCTTTTATTATTAAAGTTATGAGCGGATCTGGGCTTTAGAAGGAGAAAGGGAATTTGGTGCATAAATTTTGAAGTAAACCTCTTCATAGAGATCTAATGAAGAAATGCAAAACTTTGTGAGAACTTGGCACAGGTATTTGAATGGGAAGCTTCACAAACATAGCTATAATGTAGGCTTGAAACCCTTAAACTAAAAGCTATAAAACTAGTTGGAGGGCACAGGGAGATGGGAGCAAAAGAGTCTTCTATAAATTATTAATGTAAAACTTGCTGGAATACTACTTTGCTGATTTGTTTTTAAAAACTGAGAAGAGGAGCAAGACTCAAATTTATCTTCAATGAAACTTACTTCAAAATTGTTCTTTATCGTTTCAGATGTTGGATGAAAATAACCATCTTATTCAGTGTATAATGGACTATCAGAACAAAGGAAAAACGTCTGAATGCTCTCAGTAAGACATTAATCCATATCTACTGTGGACTGGGTGAATTTCCATCCAGATCACCATTCTTCATTTGTTTAGCTCACCTCATAGGACAACTTTGCTGTGAAGAATAGAAAAGTATTGCTGCAGATACTGCACTTGACACTGATTTTTTCTGTTTGCCATGTGACTGTTACTTCTGTAACTGAAGGAAATGTTGCAACTTGACTTTTGTAGGTTGATGTCATACTGATGACACTCATAAAAATGGGGATTGTATACCCAGGATCTCTTTACATCATAATCACATTTTGGGAAAGAGGTGATTTTTCTTGTCAAACCTTTCAAAATCACGTAGGAATGAACCTTTCTTCTTCCTGTTGAGAAACACAGGGAAACTACCTGTTAACTGCTTGCCCAGGAACAAACAGGCTCGTCTTAAATATTTGGCTTGCTGGAATATCTCATGTGGACTTGCTCTCTAGTGGGATCTCTGGAGAGGGATCTGAGAGAACTGTAGAAAGAGTGAATTATTAAGGAATATTATTTTCCTACTATTTTCTGGCATGGAATGATCAGACAAATACAGAGTCAGCTGACAAACAGGGTATCACAGTATGGCTCTTGAGCACTTCCTAAGAGAACTGGTAGTATAGGATTATAAGGGGGGTGGGAATCATAAATATTAGGTATTGTTGCTTTAAGGGGATGCTTTTATTGTAGCTGTTTATTAAGCTGTTTGCAAGTCTGTAGTTGTGTTTGTCATCTGTTCCTGCTTTCAGGGTTATTGTAACTGCGGGCTGGAAGTTGAGACTATGTTAAGAATGTGGTTCTGTAGCAGAAAAATCATTCTATAGCAAACTTCCAAAGCTAAGGGTCCTGATGAAATGTTTGCACTCTTCTTGGTTGCAATTCGCATAAACCTAGGTTATGTTGCATCTGGGGACATAATATAAGGATCTGTCTTTCCCTAGTATTTGTGATGGAAATCACACCACACAGCCAAACACATGCTCCATATGTCTCCTGGTGACTTTGTTTTGGGCAGGAAGTGAAGCAGGGGAGAACAGCGTCATCCAGCTTTAGATTTTTCACAGCAAGACAGAAGGTGTAGAAAAGATACAGACACAGATTTGATGGAGACGTTGGGAAAGGCTGGGTAATACCTAAGTGTGAGGGGAAAGGCCTAGGATTCCTAATGATAGTACTCTTGTAGGTCTTTTGAATCTTGTTTTACCTAGGTGACTTTCTTTGTGTGTACAATTACAGTGAATTCTGATGGTATTGCATTCATGACTTAAGATCTGCTTTGCTTTTGTTTATTTTTGATAGATACCAGCAGATGCTGCATACCAACTTGGTTTACCTAGCCACTATAGCTGACTCCAATCAGAACATGCAGTCTCTACTACCAGCAGTAAGTACAAAATAATGTACAAGTGGGGAATAGATTTCATGTGGGTGCCTGGAAGAAAAAAAACCAACACAACGCCACAGAGAAGTGTTTGAGGCAATGACCAAACATTTAGCCTCTAATGTACTGTACAGTGACTGCAAGACGCAGTGTCTCTCCTGCTGTATTTGGAGTCTGCTGATCTCACTTTTTAGGTCTTGCTCAAAACCTGTGCGCCGCATCTTTAATCCCCAGTATCTGACCTTCTCATAGACAGTTGTAGGGTTTTTTCTCAACCAAGAACTCCAGTGATGTGAGTCTTAGTCAGTTCCTACAACAGTACTCTGATTTTCATCTTGCATCAGGGAAAGGTGGGGGGGCTGGAGTGTGGATTTTTGTTACTGTTTTTTGCTGTAATATCATCCGTTCTTTTTGCCTCAGTGGGATGAGGTTGGGTAAATCTTTGTCTGCTTTTCTGAACTCTGTGTGAGTATCTTAAATTCTTTGCCTCTCTCCTGTATTAGAAAGCAACCTTTTTTTAAGGTGGGTAATCATAATATGCAAGAAATAAGGTTGTATGGCCTTAGAAGGTTGCATTGCTTTCTAAATGAAGCATTTCTTGGTTTCTCAGATAATACTTGCTATCTCTTTTACTTTTTTATTTTTTTATAAAATCTGGAATTTTCTAAATCTTTTTTTTCCTGGACTCTTTATTTTATAAGATACCTCCAATTCCTCCCTCCCCCACTTCTATTGTTTATGGAGCAGTAAGGAAAGTTACAACAAACATTAAAATAGCTTGCTGTTTGCTTTTTGTGTTAATCGGAAAGCTTGGGGAGTTCATTGTGAGTAACACAAGGAAGTTCTTTGTTTTTTGGTAATAAGACTTTTCTTGAATTAATATAGCCTTGATTCATTTCTGTAATATGAAGCTAAAAAGAATGTCTATAAAACAGCCATTCCTAGATACTAGTTTTCACCAACTGAAATTGAATTACTTTTTCTTTGGTCTCTGGAGAAGTGTTCTCCAATCATTGCTACTAGCGAAGCATCCTTTCAAGTTGGTACCTAGAGGACTATAGAAACAGTGCTTCATTATGTCCAACCTGTTGTGCCTGTAGAGGCTTCTCTTTTTATAAATCCATGCTTGTAGCTGAGCGGGAGGGAACAACCTTTAAGAGGGCTGTGTGTATTACTCAACTAATATGGTTTTGGAGGCTTAATTCATATCCTGGTTCTGATGACAACTGGAAATGAATTTGACCTTATCCTAGTCCCTGGTGAACAGCCCTGTTCTTAAAGTTGAATGTGATGACATTCTCTTCTTAAAAATATAGATAGGGCTGAGAGAGACTTTAACAGATCATGGCTGAAGTGCATTTCTTATCTTGAATGTAAGGAATATTCCACAGCAGTGAGACAGTAGCGTAGTGTTTTAGTTTGGGGGTGAGGGGAGTCCCCTTTGGATAGCTGAGGGTGTGGGGAATAAAAGGTAGCTTCTTAGGTTTTCTTTCAAACTAAAATACAAAATGAAATGTAGATGTTCAGTCTGACTGAAGCGTAGTCATTCTGACCTATCCAGTCAAATCTTTGACGATTTGCCTGAAATGTGGTAACGTAATCAGGTGAAATGACTTTTTGTTGGGGCTTTAGAAAAAAATTAAAAAATATTTTTCTGGTCTTGGCAACAAATTTTAGCCAGAAGAATTTGGAAACGTGAGCTATTGCTTTTTTTGTAATGCAAGATAAACTACTTCAGGCTCTTCTCCTTTATTGGTTTTCCATTTAAGAACTGATGAGGCTCAAGTAGACTTGGAAGTATTATGTTTCTGTTCACCATCCTTCTGTGTCAGCTGTTGAACAATCTTACTAGATTCAGGGGTTGTATGTGGTAACAGTTAAATATGGACCAAGGTACTGTGTGTGTAAACATCTACTATTTTTAATAGCAAAATACAACAAATTTATGGTATTTTCAGCATGGTAGTTTCCCACAGAACTTAGGAGGGCTTGAGTCTGAGTAGCTTCTGAAGTTGAATTGTATCTGGTCCAATCATATTTGGAAGATTGTTCTCCTAGTAAACTATACTTGATTTTTTTTGTTTAAATTTTATTTTGTTTTTATCAGGTAAATACACTCTCAAGAAATGTCAGAACTTGACCATTAGTTTTTATAAAAATGTTCTTGTGTGATGAAATGAAAAGAGGGCTGTGGTGGAGATAGCATTCACACTGAACAAAAAAGCTAAACAATAAGGTTTATTGAAGCTTTTAATATAAGCTAAAAGTACTTGAACCTGCTGATAACTTCATTGTATCCTCTCCCAGTAGTCATGAGAGTTAATGCTTCATATTGCTGGGAAACATGCTTGTTGTATGTTCTCCCTCACACTTGGTCATGATTGCTCGGGATGGTTACTGCCCTCCTCCTGTCTCTTGTATTGGACATAAGTGTTGTGTGTTTTAATATGAAAAAGTCAGCTTCTGTGCTGTCTGTCCACATTTTGTAGAATGCACCATTTGAATGGCATGACTACATCATTTCTGAGAGTGTGGTCTTGCCTGTAGAGAACAAGATAAATCTTAAACTAAACAAAGCTATAGTGAGCCAACTGTGTTTGTTGTACAGAGAAATGCATCTATAAAGGGCCTGGAAGTGAGAAAAAGATGCAAGAGGTGAAGCAGGTATTGCAGGTGAAAGGAACTAGAAAGATTTTGCAACTCAAGTGCCATAGCAAAGCTCCTGTTGTCTTTGTATGCGTGATAATTGTAGAGTACCAAATTATGATTTCTGGGGTAAGAGGCTTTCCTTCACATCGGAAGATGAAAGAAGTGCAAGGTTAATCTCCTGTTGTCAACCAGTCTTTTCTCAGCTGTGTGACCAGCAGTGTAAGTAAGGGCGTTCCCAGCTGAATAAGAGCTGTTGCTGAGTTTGCATGTAAAGTTGAGGCAACTTCTTGCTGCCTGTTTCTGAGTTACGGCAGGTATTCTCTTTCTTGGACAGCAGTGGATAGTCTATTTGCCACCCTCATATGGGATAAGATGGCTTTCCAAAAAGGGCTTGGATAGTGAGGAGCACAACACTTGCATTCTTTTGATGTCCACTGGTGCTACATTTTAAGGGAGGCAACAGCTAAGAGGAGCTAAGATGTAACTGTGCCCAGTTCTGGGCTCCTCAGTTCAAGAAGGACAGGGAGCCTACTGGAGAGAGTCCAGCGGAGGGCTACAAAGAATATCAAGGGAACGGAGCACCTCTCTTATGAGGAAAGGCTGAGATACCTCAGTCTGTTCCTCATAAGAGACAGAGAGTTGAAGACTGAGAGGGAACCTCATCAATGCTTATAAATGTCTAAAAGATGGGTGTCAAAGAGGATGGGGTTAGACTACTCTTGGTGGTGTCCAGTGACAAGACAAGGGACAATGAGCATAAGCTGGAACAGAGGAATTTCCATCTTAACAAGAAGAAAAATACCTTTACTTCGAGAGTGCCAGAGCCCTGGAACAGGTTGCCAAGTGAGGTTGTAGAGTCTCCTTCTTTGGAGACAGTCAAAACCTGCGTGGGTGCATTCCTGTCCAGCCTCCTTTAGGTGACTCTGCTTGGGCAGGGGGTTGGAGTAGCTCTCCGAAGGTCCTTTCCAACCCCTGCAGTTCTGTAATTCTTTGAATTAAAGTTGTTTCCTGTGACCTCCAAGAGAACCCACAAAAAGTAGTAGTGAAGTAGTCTGTGGGTCTTTGTTTCTAAGCACATTAAATCTCAAACTGCAGAAAAGGTGTCTTATCCTCCCCAACTTATTTTTTCGGTTTTTTTAGCAAGAGAGTGTATTAGTGGCATTGAAAAGTCATTGCAAGCTACTGACTGAAAAGAGACTTCTTGACTTGGACATTTTCCCTCTCCAATATTTCTTAATTTTGCCAAATATTTATGGGTAAACAACCCATGATCATCGTATTGATAAAAGTAGAGAGGAATTATTGGCTGTTACATAAGGGCTCGAGTGCAGAACAAATATTGAGGTTTGTAGGAATTAAGTAATTGGGAACACTTGTTTTGTTGGTTTTTTTGAATGCAGAAAAACTGGTATCTTTTTTTTCCCCATAGTTTTTCTTACATAATGCAGCTTATCTTCTGTGAGTGTGCAGAGCACATGATTTGAGTGTGTGTTTCAAGAAGCTGATAAAAAGAAATGCATATTATTACTCACGCTTACAGTATGCCAATTTTCTTTTATATTGAAAGTGCCAATTTCTTCCAGTAGTAAGCTGAATTGTGTGTGAAGTGACTTCCAAGAAAACTCACTGTCTCCAAGTTGTAGAAAAATATGCACATTTCATTTATTTTTCTTATTTTAATAATATTGGAAGGTTTATTAATAGTTATTAATTAATAAGTTATTAAATTTTTCTTGCTTGAGATAATTCTCTCAAAACTGCTTTTTATGGTACTTGTGAAATCCCTTAGTCTATGCTGTTCCCAAATGAGGGCAGAGTTCATACTGTTTTAGTTAAAAACCACTTCTATATAAAATAATTGCTTTTTATAAACGCTAAACATCAACAAGCAGTGAAATGCTGATTAGTTCTGAAGAAACTGCTTCAAGAGGTAGAACCATTAAACATCATTACGGTGCTTGACTAAAACTTTTCAAGTTGCTTATTGGAAAACATTTGTTTATTTTGGGTGTTTTGTGCTTTGGGTTTGTTGTTTTTTTTAAAAAAACAAAACCTTTCTGGAAAGTCTCATATGATCTTAAATACTGTTTAGTACTTTTCAAAGAGGTAATGTTCAATCTGGTTTTAATGTATTTGTGGTTAGTTTGCACAAACTATTCGAAGTCTTAAGAGCTGAGCAGTGCACTTGGCTTTTTTACTAGCCCGTATTCTGAACATAAAACTTGTCTAAAACATTAATTAATGGAATTGTCATGATACTGCTTTTTCTAACATATAAAAAAAAAAACCCAACAAAACACCAAAACCCAAACCCACAAAAAACAAAACCAAGGTCGTATCCAGAAAGACAAATATGGTTCAGTTTTAATAGCTTAAAATTCAGCTTGCAAATAACACTCCTATTACTGAAGATGAGAGAAATCCTAAATTAATAAACATCTTGTCCAGTTATGTACCAAATACCTGGTTGTGTAGCAGAATATCTGTTAATGGTGTCTACTTTCTTGCTGATCACAGTTGGCATAGGTCTTTAAACCTCTGGCTTAATTCAGTGTATATTGAATGTTGGTGTGTTGATTAAATTAGTTTGAAAGCAGATATGTATGGTGTTATTACTCTGCATTAGACTTTGAGAACACAAGTCCACGGCAAATTCCAGTTCAACTATTTGTAAATTGAATAAATAGAGAACAAAGCAAAATCAAGGTTGAATGTTTCATGTCAGGAGGCAAGCGAGCTGTTAGTCAGAAGTGGAGCTTAGATTTTGAAGAACAATTGCTCTGATTAAATGTTTGTTAAACAGTTCTCAAAAAGCCTAATAAATTCTAAAGAATTTTTTTTTTAAAGGAAATAAGGCAGCAGATTTTTTGAGAAAGGGAGGAAAGCTGTTGCGTTCATACCCACCATATTATCCAGGTACCCCCAAGCAGGATTTCTAGATGATGTCACTAACAGCGATTATGTTCTTGAAAACAAGAAATTTGACTACTTCTGTTTGGTGAGGATTTTCACATTAGAGTAACATAACTGAAACAGCAACTTGCCTGCTGCTCCTTAAATGAGAGTCATGTAGAGCCACAGTGGTTGGGATGGGTAAAAGAAACTAAACTTCATGTTCCTTTACTGTCAGTAGACACTGTCAAAATAATGCAAATCCCTTATTGATAGAAGCTCACCTATTTGTCCCTGCATCCTCCCTGAAGAATATAATATCTTAAATTATTCCTTCCTCCAACTCCTCATACTCTAGCTTTTTATTTGTTGTGTTGATTTTGCATAGCAAAAGAAATATTTCCTGTGTTCTGTGAGGAAGAAATGTGGGGAATGCCTCCTTTGGTAATAGTCTCTAGGCCACAGTTAGTGAGGCTGTGTCACTGGCGAGTAGGGAATGCGAGACATTTGGGTTCATGTTGTAGTAACAATGAATTCTGAGAACACCGTGGTACTGCTGTGTTCGAGTGATCTCAGAGACTCAGCACGTTGAGTAACATGGCTAGTGAGACTTTTCCTCAAGTTGTACAGTATTACAGTTCTATTAGAGATGAGATTTAATTCTTTATTGCTGTCAGTAGCTAGTTCTTGTATAAGACTACGATAACCAGTCATAAAAGCAGTGTGTTATGAGGTATCTGTATAAAGCACTTACAGAGGTTGAGTGTGTCTCTATCACTTACTTGTTTGCTCCGAGGCCAGCACATGATCAACTGTATCTACTGTCTGCCCTTGGGGCTTTGGATGCTGTTTGACTTCCGACCTCTTAAGTGAACGCTCTGTTTGCTTATCTGTTCAGTGTATGTAAAAATGTGGTTGTGGGACATTAAGCAACAGAAAATTAGTTGTACACATAGCTCCTCAGACTTTATTATTGGTTTTTTGATGGAGCATGAAAGAATACATTTATGGCTTAAACCAGGAAACTGAAAACCTAATCATTATGGGAAAGAAATCCTGTAAAATTGTCAGTAGCAAAAGCTTCTTAGAAAACTTAAAACAAAAACCAACCACATTTGCTGCGATTCAAGTTTTGTGGGTTGTTTTTCCCCTCGCCTGTTTGTTCAATCTCTGCAACACCACCAGTCCTTGTGTTGGTACGTGTCTTCTGGGGCTGATAGTCTCTTCTGCTGTAGGAAAAGAGAACTGGGTATGCTGTGTTTTTAAAAGAATCTTCAGATAGTGGATCTACAGTTTATCCACGTATGCCATGGTCTTGTATTAAAAATTTCTTTCCCAGGTTGGTTGTTTCCCTCTGGAGTGGCTTTTAAATGCTGGAAAGAAGTTTTTGGCTGTTGTCAGACGAGATTTCCTTTTGATGGTGTTGGTTGTGCTGACATAACCAGAGCCGTACTCTTCATCAGCTGCAATTCTGCTGTGTTTCAGAGCTGTTGTATGATGAACCAATCTGGAAAACTAGTCCAGATTAATTAGGTGGAAAGGGGGATATTTTAATGCTGGATTAGTTCAGATTAACTGCAGGCCTTTGTAAATGGCTGTGTTGGCACAACTGAAAGGGCAGTGTTGGGAAGTGGAGGGCTGCTGGAGGGAGCTTCATAAGCCAGCAATTCCACTAAAAATAGTCATAATATGGGAATTTTAAGTTGTTAGCATGTTAGGAGTGAACTCGTAGACCGCTAATGTACTCCACTTTAAATAAGAAGGTCACTCTACCTTCTTTAAGTTCCTTTGCATGTATTGCTAATCAGGTGTGTCCACATGGGGAGCCAGTGCACTGTACACAACAATCTCCTTGTATTGCCTATTAACTTCTGTGGCTGACTTAGAAATCAGGAAAAACAGCAGCCAATTCGAATAAGAAGTATGCTCTGAAGAGTAATTCTTTCATACTTGAAGGTGTGATTTTTTTGCCTGTGCGCAGTACCGTTTCTGCACAATTAATACCTATTTTGGGTCCAGGCAGTTTGCTGAGAGCTGTACCAGAGGTGCCGAGTCCTTTTGCATGTAGGGCTTTGCTGTTTCCCCCGTGAAATGCTCTGAGGGTTCTGCAGGATTCTTTCTGCTTTAGTTAAGTGTACATAAGGCTTTCTAGCTGGAGTAGAAGTGGAATTTTTCTCTTAGGCTACTAAATGCAAGCAAAAGCTGTACGTATTGGACCAGGCATTAAACCGTTTCAAAAGCCTAAGAGGCAGGATGTAAGCTGTGGAGCAGAAAGCTTCTGCTTTTGAGGACAGATATTAACTGCACGTTATAGGGGAATTATGGAGTACCTCTGAAGTTGCCTTGTTTGTATAGCTCAGTGTTCCCCAAATCAATGTCTGTAGTTAACTTATTCCTAGTCATTTAAAATAACCATCTGAATTCATAGTTTTGATTTAAATAATTTCTAGTTATGTTGAGTTAAAAATCCCATGTGATTTTTTTTTTTTAAGTATCAGAAGAGCTATTGCTATGTGGACACTAAATATTTTAGGGTTAAATTTTCTGGGGGTTAAAATGATGCTAAAGAATATTTGTACAGCGAAATATTTATACGGTGATATATATGCAGTTTGAAACAACTAAAGATTCCAATTTCGTCTTTAATCAAAGGGTTTAAGTATTCCATTACGCAATATTTTAACATTTTGTTCAAGTATTAAGTCAGAGTTTTTCTGATTTTTGAAGATACTGATGTAAATGGAGATTTAGAAACTGGTTGTCATTCTAAATTTAGAATTCTTTACCGCTAGTGTCACAACTAGTACTCCAACCGTGAGAGCATAAATCACATCTGTAATTAACTTCACTATTTGGATACCATTTCAGATGCTTTTCATGTACAAGTCCTCCTTACACCCAAATAGTGCTCCTGCTGAGAACTGATATGGGATTATTAATTTATCGATTATGATGACCTCAGTACTAGAATACTCCACGCCTTGTAGAGGAAGAGTCATAACCCAGTTAAATAAATCCTGCCTCTTTCAAATCTTAAAAATATATTCCTTTATGATGTTATTTCCCAGTCTGACACCTCAGTAAGTACTCTGCAGGTGCCACCAGGACCTATCAACAGAGTATGGTTCCCTGACACTGGGATGGGTGCTGTGATATTAGCAGGGCAGGATACCGCCTGGGATGGGATATTTTGTTTTGCAGAAAATGGTATTTGAGAACTGAAAACGAAGATGATTGGTTAAACCCTGAGTTAGAGCTTCTCTTAGAAAGATCAGAAAGCTTTGATGATTGTGTTCCATGCAGCTTTTATTTCTTTTTTTCCTGAGAGATATTCAAGGAAAATGTATTTTTGATAGGGTATTTTCAATATCTATTGCTATTTGTATTGATTAGGAATATTATGGTTTAGTGTGCTTAATGCTGTTTCCTGTCTTTTGCATTTTATTGATGACTGAGTTGGTATTCCACCTCAGTTTTTGTAAAAGTAAATGTTCCGTAAACAAATCTTTTCACCTGCTATTGATGGTAAGAAAAATCTGATAGGGTAGAGAAGAGATGATAAATGGAAGTTCCAGGTGTACAATTCCACCATGGCAGCTTTTATTGTTTGCTGTAGTGCATTTGAACTAATTTATTATTTAAAAGAAAATCCTCCAAAAAAAAGTAGCTTAACTATCATTTAAAGTGTATGCTTCCAAATAACGTTGGAGTTTAATAGGATTTTGTTTGGTGAAAATTGTCAGTTAAAATCTAATGGTGGTTTTTTTCTTGTCTTTTTCTTTGGTTACAACTTCAGGTCAGTTTCAGTCTTTTTTCCAGCTCAGATTTCCAGAGGTAGACAAAATAGCATATAAATTTCTGTTTTTTTCATGCTCTGATATGTATTAAATGCTTATAGTGGCTATAAATTGTAATCTGTGTGTTGGGGGAAGTGAGCCAAAAATGAGTGTTTAACAAGCGAAGCTACGTCTGGCATCCTACTTCTAGCTCTTTAATTTACTTTTTTTTTTTTTTAGTGATAGTAAAACCTTTTCTACTTCCTAATGAGAGTAAAATCATCAGTTACTTTAATTTCTGTGCTTTTCTGTCACTCATCCAGCAGAAAGAGGAAAGTAACCTTTCCTTTGGTTCCGTTAGCCTAACTATGTTTGGACGTCAGTTCACCCTTCCTACCTGGGCTGAATGGGGAGGTTCATGGTGGGCAAGTTTCCTGTCACAAAGTGGGGGTGGGATGTTTTTTTTCTTTCTCATTTTTCTTTTCTTCTTATTTGGCTTTTGAATAGTGTGTAGTCGTGTCATATTTTACAAAGCCTTTATTAGGCAAAGTGCATATTGCTGGGGATAGTCAATTTCCTCAATTTCTGTGAAGAAGAAACAAAGGTTTTTTAGGATTTCTTGCCTTTGTTTTGTTTTTCAATTAAAGATGATTTAAAAGAAATTTATCGCCTGTAAAAGTCTGGATCAGCCCTTACAGAAATAGGGAAATTGCCATTTTAAACCACCCTTTTCTTGTTTTCTTCTGGCTGTGGACAGTAAAAAAAAAAAATACTCTGGAGGAATTTCACTAGGGAATAATTATATCTGCAGGAGACATTTCTTTTTAATTACTATCACATAGTAATTGGTTTATGACCCTGACATGAAGGCTTATAACACTTTCAACAAATCCTACATAATATAATTGTTTTGATTGTATGTATGTATGTGTAATTATCTCTGAATCTTATTTAAACTTTCTTCTAGCGTCGTGTCGATAAATTCCTCACGTTTATGTGATTTATGTGGTGTCTTGTATGTTTAATGTTATTCCTCAATTTATTGACTATTCTCCTGGGATTTTCTTTGTTGTTAAAGCATAAATTGGATTATCTACTTTATATACGTATCATACATTAAATTGTGTTTCTGTCATATCCTCTTATGTTCTTTCCAATGTTTAAAAAAAAATTCTGTCTTTTTTGTGTTGTTTCAGATGAAAAACATTCAAAGTCTTGAATGACTGGTTGCTTGTCTTTGGAATCCTTCTGCTTTTACAGTATCTTTTTGTGATTGCTTTCCTCAAACCAAAAATGTCACGATCACAAATACTATGGCATTTTTTTTTCTTGCACGTTGTACCTCATTTTGATATATCCAAGTAGTGTAGGTAATCAGTGAGTATAGGTATTTTGAATAGTTTTTATGAGGTTTTTTTAATATTTTTTTCCTGCTGAACTGTGTGATGTTTTTTTTTTTTTTTTTCTGGATTAGTTGTAGTAGGAGTTTCTTCTATAGAAATATAAATGTAGAAATATAAAAATAGTGCTTCAAAAAACACTGTAAATGCTGTATATTTATCCATGTTGAATTTCACCTGGCACCATTCTCCTTATTCTTTCTTCCACAGTTTTCAGTAATTAACGTTGCACTGTCTTCAGATGTTGCCATTTACTAACCAATATTTCAGGAGGACCTCTATATGTTCCACTGTTCCCTGAACTTTGTGTAATACTATTGCTTATTTCTTCCCTTTGAGCAGGGTATACCTCTGAACAATGTGTTTTTTCCAAAAGGCTTTGTCAATAAACTTGTATAAAGTATTTTTTATTAAATATGCAGTTAAGTGGTTTAAATTACACATTTGAAACTTTCTAACAGATTAGAATGATAGGATTTCGCTATCTATATTTCTCTACTAACTCATCTTTAGTTTTATCATCCTTGGAGTTTTCTAGTACTCTAATTACTTTCATCAATTTACTTGTAGCTTGGGGAACACAGCTCACAGATTTATGATTCCTAGAACTGATCCTACTACTTCTTTATAAAAGGCAGTACAGTGTTCACCTACCTTCTGGTCATCTTATAGGGTAGTTTATTTTAACAAAAGTCTGAATTTGTTTGCAACATTGACCTTTTTCTTGCGTTATTTTTAAGAATCTGAAGTATTTTTTATCCCCTGTCCTTACAATCATATAGGGCTATTTCCATATCCAGAAGCTGGTCTTGCTAAATTATTTCCTGGTAGTACCTTTTAGGGTGTTTTCAATCATTCCTTCAGTTCTCTCAATTCCCTGTGGTTTGTGAAATCTCTTGCAAGTTTCTGTATCTAATGGGAATTTAAAAATCCTTAATGCTTTTTTTTTTTTTTTTCCCCTGTCCTTGAATGTTTGCACTCTCAGTGCCATTCGGTTTTTTTTATCACTGCAGCATTTCTCGTAATGTCTAACAATGGATGTTTTGAAAACTTCCAGAACAAATTTCAGAGATGGAATATATAGTTTTGTCTCAAATAATCTTTGGAGGTTTGTTGTCCATCTTTCCATGCATAAGGGTGTGCCCATGTTTGTGCAGTAACAGCTGAAGGATAGCTAAAACCTAGGTATGACCTAAAATTTATTAGTACTTTATAGTATTTTTCACTATCAGCACGTTGTGCGAGTAGTGGATTTACTAATGGTTTATATGTGGAATCCAAGAAGTAAATTTTAATTCTGAAAACATTTCAACTTGGATGGCTTTGCCCTGTTTGCTGATGTGGTGCTGTTATGCTCTGAGCTGTAGCTGCTCATGTGGAGATACCAAGTGTGTTGGTTTTGCTGGTATTCCAAAACCTACTTTTTAAATAAACAATTAAAATAGTCTCTTTGGGGTTCTTTTTGTTTGTTACTTTTTCTTTATATCAGTATCAGATGGTTTCTGTTAGTTTCAAAAATAGGATGATCATGGGCTGAAGGTGAAGTGAAGGAAGACCCAGCTGAAGCAGCCTTGCTTTGGTTGCTCAGTCATGGAGGAAGACTCTTATGGTTTGAGAAAGCACATAACAATTTATTGTTGTTCAGACAATTATTCTGTCACCTGATGACCCCTTCCCACCAGGAATGGGGAATCGGGGAACACAATAAACACGAGGGTTGAAATGTAAATAAATTTAATAGAGTAAGACTAAATAATTAACAATAATACTAAAGAACTAGTATTAATGCTGCTGCTGATACAGGATATGCAAGAGGTATGCTCAGCCAATTCTATCAGCAGGAGGCTGTGCACTCCCAGCAGTGGACAGCAAATGTCAGACATTGCAAGCGTAACAGCTTCAGGAGGAAAGGAAGGCCTCAGGGGTCCAGCACTGGGGCAGGGAGTTGTCTGGACTGCTGCCATCGAGAGGGAGAGCAACACAGCAAACTTCTCTAATTTTTATTGAATGTGATGTTCATGGTATGAAATAATCCTGTTGGCCAGCTTGGGTCCAATGCCCAGGCCTTGCTCCTCTTCGTCCTTGCACCTGGCAAGGCTCGAAAACACTGAGACCTTGAATCTGATAGAGCCTGGCTGGCTATAAAGTAAATATTTTCATGAATTCAGACACTGGCGTCTTCTAACAGTGTAGTTTTCCCCAGCATTAGAAGAAGAGTTAGTCCTTTATCTCTCAACCCAGGACAACAACCAAGCAAAACAGAGTAGCATTCCACTCTCACTGATGAGAGAGAAGAGATGCTTCTCACTCTTGCCTTTTCCACCTTCTGCCACTGCTGCTATAGGTTGAGGAATAAACTTGCTTACGAAGGTCATTCTCTTCATCCTGGAGGAATTAAAGGAATTGTTGTCTGCTTGCTTGCTTTTTTCTTTCATCTCCTTCCTTCCTCCCTCCTACTGAAAAAGCATTTAGTTAATTTTTTGAGGCACTTTAAAAAATACTGTGGGGTATACATGCTTCGTGTATTTAAAGAAATGTTGAGAAACATTTGAGAAAATGTTGAGTTCCCTCTCACCCTGGCAAGTGAACACGTGTCTGTCTGTATTGCCCTGATGTTGTCTTCTCCAGGGCCAGGAAAGGGTCCCACATTACGCTTGTTTGGAAGGACCTAACTCTTTTTTACT
This sequence comes from Nycticryphes semicollaris, assembly GCA_013400055.1. NCBI lineage: Eukaryota > Metazoa > Chordata > Aves > Charadriiformes > Rostratulidae > Nycticryphes > Nycticryphes semicollaris. Next base: position 45,317 of record VXBJ01005657.1, read on the forward strand.
GTATTACATCTTGTCTTTGTGAACCCCCTGATGAATAGGTGTAGGTGTAAGGGGGATTGGGCTGGGCGGAAACTTAGGGATCACCCCCTTGGTTGTTTCTGTGAAGAGAAGTGTGAAAAATACACACACGGTTGTCTCCCAGGAAGGGTTTTGCATGGATGGTTATGGCCTTTTAGAGGGGTCCTCAAAAGCCAGAGACCCAGGCGTTCGCTTTCAGAGATGATTTTTATTCTCCTGAAAGCATTTAGCGAAGGTATGTGAGGAGGCTTGTACAGTCTCAGGTGTTTTTAATTGGGAACCGAAGCTGGCTACTAGCTGTTTCTTCATCTCCTTCCATTGCTGTGAGTAGAACCTAATAGTAAATTCCCCCTTGGTACTTGCTGTTTTTCTTGCTCTCCCTCTTTGAACTCTCAAGGTTATTCAGTTATTTTCCTCACAATTTCATTAGGAAATTTGCCAAAAACATCCTTTCCAGGCAGCTGTCTCTGGACCTTTGGAGGCCAGCAGTAATGTGCTTCCAGTCTGTAGGGGGTGTTTGGCACGGAATTACGAACTAGGCCTTCAGCGCTTCGGGGGAGAGAGGGGAAGAGATCGCAAACGCTTTACCACACCCGGGTGCTATCTTATTTTTGCTCGTCTATGAGCGTTCGGAGGCTTTTGTCTCTTGCTGCACCTATTTTGTCCCCGTGCAAGGTCTGCTAACAGCAACAAATTGTAATATGAGAGAATTACAATGGAAGAGTTCTTTCTCTGCTCACCAAGCGTTGCTCTGTGTGTGTGTCTCTGTGAGGGAGCCACTCCAGCGATCTTATAATTGTTCAGATACAAATCAATGCCTCATTAAAAAATTATATATATATTTTTTTTATTTCGAAGCGGTGCTCGAAGGTGTTGCCTGTGTGTAGTACTTCATGTAAAATTGATGGAAAGATTAAACATTTTGCCAAAATTAATATACTGGGAGGAGTTAAGCGTCTGTGAGTGAGAAATGCCTTTCAGTGTCTTCTTTCGTAGCCCGCTGAAAAATATAGGCAACTGCTGTACCATATGTACATCTAGTGTGTTTGTCAAGACTAAGTGCTTCTCGTGTTTGACTAAACTGTCTCCTTTCAGCCACCCACACAGAATATGCCTATGGGTCCGGGCGGGATGAGTCAGAGCGGCCCTCCCCCACCGCCACGCTCCCACAACATGTCTTCAGATGGTATGGTAGGTGGGGGCCCTCCTGCACCACACATGCAGAACCAGATGAACGGCCAGATGCCTGGTAAGTTTTTCTCCTCTAAGACATTAACACCAGCGTTGCCTGGCAACCGAAACGACATGGGGGCTCAAGGGATACTAGATTGTTGATGACAAAACTGCTTTGAATGCCCCCGAGTACAAGCTCTCTTAGAGTTTGTTAGCTACAGAGCTACGTGACCTGTATTCAGTGTTTATCAGGCTGCCCTTGGGCTTTGATGTAGCTGACACACAGCATTCCTCTGATGAACAGAACTGGCTAAATTTAGTCTGTTTGAAACCGTGCAGTACAGCTGGCTTTAGAAGGCTTATTGGGGAAAGGTATTGGCCTGTGGCTGAGTGAACACAAATCCTTCCATAAAAAAGATAATGTGAAATCATCATAGCTAAATAATTAGATAATAGTAAAATAGATACATCTTAAAGAGGGTGTTTTGAATGTGGGTAAATTTTTTTTTTTTTTTTTTTTAAAAAATCTCTTTTATACAGAAAGTGATCCAGCTTCTGCTAATCCTCTGTGTTCTTTATTACTGAAGATGTATTGAATCATAAGGGATTTGTAAAGAAGTGGCCTCCAGATTATTGTTCTAGGTGTAAATTTTGAGTCGGTTTTTATGCCATCCTGTTTTGTAATAAAAAGAAAAGTGCTTGGGAAGTCAGAAACAAAGCAGTTAAACAAGATGATAAAATTCCATATTGTACCTACTGGCTTTGGGGTAACTATTCCCTTTAGCAGTCAGATCAGAATGGAGCAGGCCCTGGAAAAGCTTGCTTCTTTATATAGAGGCTGTTTTCCAGAATTTCTTCTCATAAAGTCATACTGCCTATTTCACGTGAATTGGCTTTCAGCTTAAAATTGCATTCCCAGGATTGCTTTTGTTCAGGACCCCTTCATTTTTTTTTTGTGTGGAGGAACTTTTCCTACAAAAGCTCTTCAAGGTATTTATTCTTCCAAGAAAGGAAACTGCTGTCAAAGGATCTTTGGAAATTCATCTCTAGGTGGTCACAAGGATAAGCTTCACGCCAGCAAGCACAGTAAATAACTGTGTAAAACTTAATACGAAGTAAAAATTACAATTGCTGTAGTCTCTAATTTCTGCGCAAATCCTGATAAAACAGACCTGATAGTATTAGTGACAGCTTTTCTGAGAAAACTAGCTGAATAGTCTCCAGAGGCTTAGTGTAAGAAGTGTAATAAAAGATCTGGAGAAGTTGGTTTTATCATACGCGCTGGTCATGGTTTGCATTTGGAAGAAGAAAGAGCAATATATGCTGCCCCTTAAGTAGGGCAGAGAGATTCTGGTTGTGGAGTCCTCTATCCATCTAAGATCCATCAGCTCCCATGGAGAATAGCATTGCCTCTCCTCACAAATCAGTCTCCTTGACCCTCTAGTGTAATCATATTATTGTTATTATAATGATCTTTTCCAAGGAGAAGGATTACTAAGTCACAATATGAGCATAATGACTTCACTGCAGAGCCACGGGGGAGAAAAGTCACTCCTTAAACATACATATTTTGTAATTAGATAGAATAAGAAAAGAGCTCTTATGAAAATACGCAAAAGGTAAATAGGTTTGTTTTGGTATTCACCTAGACAGATACTTAAATACAGTTTCCATCTAAGCTTTAATTTAGCCTTTCTTCCAACATAGTCCCTCTTTTTAATGTCTGTTCCTTTCCTTCTCTGTTTAAGGTTGTCTCTGAGGATGTGAAGATAAACAGCTTAAGATGAGGGCGTCTCTAATACCAGAAAGGCATGCTAAAATAATTTCATAGTTAGGCCTTGGAGAAGGGGAAACAGAATCATCTTGTTAAGTGGATAGCTGAATGATTATTTTCTTTAAGTGTTTACTAGTTTACCTGTATGTAAGCCTTTGTTTATTTCATAGACATTTCTGCAGTGTGTGCGTTTGCTTTCTGTTTATGGGGCACTTACTCTAAAGTTACACAGACACTTTGTAATAGAAGCCAGATAAAAAAACCTGAAATACCCGAGACAGGCCAAAAGAATTGGGGTTGTCCAGCCTGGAGAAGGGAAGGTTCCAGGGAGCCCTTACAACAGCCTTCCAGTACCTGAAGGGGGCCTACAGCAGGGATGGAGAGGGACTCTTTATCAGGGAGTGCAGCGACAGGATAAGGGGTAACAATTTTAAACTGAAAGAGGAAAGATTTAGATTAGACAGCAAGAAGAAATTCTTTACTGTGAGGGTGGTGAGCTACTAGAACAGATTGACCAGAGAAGTTGTGGATCCCCCATCCCTGGAAGTATTCAACACTGGGCTGGATGAGACTATGCAATCTGGTCTAGTTGGGATATCATAGAATGGTTAGAGTTGAAAGGGACCTTAAAGATCATTGAGCTCCAACTTCCCTGCCATGGGCAGGGACACGTCCCACTAGAACAGATTGCTGTTCCCTGATGTCCCTGGGCCCCTTCCAACCTGTGTCATTCTATGAAGAGAGAATGTGTCCAAAAGGAATTAAATCACTATGGTGCAAACAAACTGAGAGATTCCAGGGTCACTAGCAACAAGTTGACCCGTCTGGAAGGAATGAAGTGGAGGCTCTTTAAAACACCAGCTAAGGATTTCTGAGAGGCCTGATCTGAGCAGGGGTTTCCATGTGACTGAGTATTGGTGGAACGGTGGATGGGAGCATTAAAAGACCTGCCTAGTGATAGTCAGGGAATGAGTTAATTTAAAGGTCTGCTGTCCCGTTACCTAAATGGCAAAGGATGACTTCTCTCATACTTGTGTTCTGGTTAATAAAAGAACTGAAGTGCTGCACAGGCCCTTACTTGCATCCCTTGATACATGAGTGTCTGTGTCCGTTTACCAGCAAAAACAGTCATGATGAACCTTTTTCAGCTTATGGTAGAATTGGTTATTATCTGTACCTGTGATTAATTATGGCTTTTACCTTAAAAAAAATTACTGTCTGAAGAGTTACACCGACTGAGAGTTTGTGTAATGCAAAATAAGGGTAGTCTAGATTTGGAAGGAGATGCTGAACTGGGTTGTGCTGCTGGCAAGTTGTCCTCCCCATCTCTTGAGCTTGTTTGATCATACGTAGAAATTTGAAAGGTAAGAGTTGCCATAAGGTTCTCTGATCTTTGTACTGGAGCTGTTATTCAGGTCACCTTCCTGAATAACAGGTGCTTGTGTGTTACCAACAAGCTCGCTCTCAAGTCTTCTTTCCTTCCTGCACATGCAGTTTCTCAAATGCACTTAAGCTGGCTTACAGCTTCTCAGAATTCAGATACTGACCCTAAGTGGTTAAGAAGAAAAAGGACTTCTGTTTGTAGTCAAGATAGATACTTACTCCACTAACTTTATCGTAACACAGAATGTAATTACTATAGCATTTAAAGCGGTTATTTTAATGGCAGATAAGCACTCTGTGTCTCATTCATGCATATTTCATTTGTATTCCACTCTTCCCATTTCATTCATTCATATAAAAAAACTTCAGCAACTGTCTTATGTGCAGAAGAACCCTGCGAAGTTTTCTGGAAAACTATAAAAACTTATTTGTAAAGTGTGTTCTTAACTGTTTTTCATTTGCAAGATTTTTTGATACAATGATCTTGGCTTTTCCTCTGTCCTTGTCTTCTAGCTTCTGTCTAACAAACGACCTGATTTTGACCCCATGCATGCCTGACATTTCATGTACCAGCTCTGTTTTGGTGCTACCCTAGACATGAAGTGTAAACCAACCTTTAGAAGAAGGTGTTTGGTTGGTTTTATTTTTTCCAACTTCTCTCACATAATGATTTTTTTGCCTTCCCCATTTTGCTTCTTATGTTACCAGGTTTTAAAAACTTGTTCCACTGTGTGCTTTGGTAGCTCTCTGAAATCTACTATTGACAGTTTCTTCCTTCAAACAGAAAGTAACAAAGCTGCTCCCAGGCCCTGACTTTCTGGCACTAATCCTGTGTGGTCTTACTTTTATTATGAGAGAAAATGGGAAACTAGTCTTCTAGCAGTCCTAGACTGTGGCTTGGCTCTACAGTCTGGAGCTTTTCTTTAACACATTGATACAGTGGTTAGAGATGGTCTCATTTTTTCCTAATTAAGCTATCTCTGTTTCTTCACTGTTACAGAGTTAGGCAGTGTTGAATTGAAGAGGGGATGGTATAGCCATCTGTAGTTCTTGTCATGGTCATACTCCTATTCACTGAGTTATTTTTTCTGTATTTGTGGTGGATCTGCCTTTGTACCATTCAGCACTCTCTGCTCATTTGTTTTGCAGCAACAGGGAATTGTGCATATGATATCTTTTAACTTTTTCACTTCCCTTGATAAAATATGCTTACATGTTTGTTTCACTAAGGTGCCTGGAAAAGGGCAAGAGGATAAATCTATTCTTAAATGTATTCTATATTTCTTCATGTTAGCTTTCACTAGCTATGTTCCTTGATAACTGCTATCTTTTTCTTCCACGTCTTTTTGTTTGCAGGTCAGTTGGTATTATCTCTGTGACCTTGTGTACAACTCCGTGTCCTTATTTTAGCCTTCACTCTGTCCTAGATTAGTGCAGTTATTTCTTTACCCAAGATAGGACTCAGGAGCTGTTTACAGAAAGTAGACACTTGGCTTTGTGGGGTTTTTTTGTTATGTTTCGGGTTTTGGACTTTTTTTTTTTTTGCATGGGGAGATCAGTAACTAAATCACTGTCCTCCTACAGCTCTACTGACAGTTTCTTTTTGCTGCCTCCTCTAAGTTTTCTGTATTTCTTAGGGTTTTGTAGCTTAAAAAAACTCCACCTGTGACACATTTAGCAGCAATGGCATCTTCTTGCTGAACTCTGGGTATATCAATGCTTGTCTTGTTTAGAGTTGACCTACTCTGTCACATTCCTCTGGTTGTAGGTATCTTCATAAACCTTTCACATCCTTGTCATGTGCGTAATCCCCGCATTTCATTTACTTTTTTTGCTTCGTGGAATCATAGAATAGTTTGGGATGGAAGGGACCTTACAAGGTCATCTAGTCCAACCTCCCCTGCAATGAACAGGGACATCTTCAACTAGATAGAATTACTTGGAGCCCTGTCCAGCCTGACTTGAATATTTCCAGGGATGGGGCATCTACCATTTCTCTGGGCAACCTGTGGCAGTGTTTCACCACTCTCATTGTAAAAAATTTCTTCCTTCTATCTAGTCTGAATCTACCCTCTTTTAGTTTAAGACCATTACTCCTTGTCCTATCGTAATAGGTTCTCTTAAAGTTTGTGCCCATCTTTCTTACAAGCTCCCTTTAAGTACGGAAAGGCTGCAATAAGGTCTCCCTAGAGCCTTCTCTTCTCTAGGCTGAACAACCCCAACTCTGTCAGTCTGTCCTCATAGGAGAGCTGCTCCATCCCTCTCATCGCTTTTGTGGTCCCCTCTAAACCTACTCCAACAGGTCCATGTCCTTCCTGCGCTGAGGGCTCCAGAGCTGGACACAGTACTCCAGGTGGGGCCTCATCAGAGTGGAGCAGAGGGGCAGAATCACCTCCCTTGACCATGCTTCTTTTGATGCAGCCCAGGATACAATTGGCTTTCTGGGCCATGAACACACATTGCCAGCTCATGTCCAGCTTTTCACCCACCAGTAACCCCAGGTCCCTCTTGGTAAGGCTGCTCTCAATCCCTTCATCCCCAGCCTGTGTTGATACCGATGGTTGCCCTGACCCAGGTGCAGGACCCTAGACTTGGCCTTGTTGAACCTCATGGGATTCACATGGGCCCACTTTTCAAGCTTGTCCAAGTCATACTTATATTCCATCACATCTCTTACTGGTTTTACTCCTAGTAGCTGCTCGCTTATTCTAACTAAAGTAATGAGTAAACTGATCAGGTGATATTGTACTGTTCATGCTTTTTAAAGTACCCATTGACAGTAGATTAAACTCGGAGAACAACCCAATTCTAACCTGTGTTGCCCAGAAAAGGGGAAATAAAGCGTGAAGAGATGTAGTTTACCTCATGGGTACGTGGACAGGTTGATTTTCATTTGATCCTTTGCAAGCGTGAGAGATGAGCTGATAATTTGATGCCAGTCCTTCCAGTCATCATCTCCCACTTTACTGATCTGTAAATACAGTTGCAGGATATTGGCCACAGGTTGTATGTTCAAACAATATTGAATATGGCTTCAGTCATTTTTATTCTATGTGTATTTGTACCCTGTTAAGTGTTAATACTGCTTGACTTTGGAAATAAATATTAACTGTTACTTTCAGAAAAATCTCTAGTATGGTTTACTTGAATAAAGAGAAACGTTACAGCTATTGTAACAATTATGTGTGTAGTTGTGGTAGAGCTTCCAAGCTGGCTGTTAAACTGAGATTGTGCCATTCAGGTTGGAATCCAGGGTGTGTTCTGTGGATACTAAAAAGACTGGTCTTGCATATGAAATGGATATAAGATGAGCTGTATGATATTTTTACACTTTTGTTTTAGTAGTTTCAGCTGCTCAGCAAAAGAAAATGTATTGCATAGTAGAACTGATTTTTTTAATGTTGTTAACTATATTTTTTTTTATTTAATTTAGCATATCATGAGCAAACTGTTTCATCTTTGGTTTAATGTACTTAATAACTTTTATTTAGTTTCATGGTTCAACATGACTATATTTTTTTGCTTTAAGTTACTTACTTGTAAACCTTTTTTTTTCTTTTTTGCCTGTTTTTCTTTCTGAAGGACCTAACCATATGCCTATGCAAGGACCTGGACCTAACCAACTCAATATGACGAACAGTTCCATGAACATGCCTTCAAGTAGCCATGGGTCAATGGGCGGCTACAATCACTCAGTGCCATCCTCACAGAGCATGCCAGTGCAAAATCAGATGACTATGAGCCAGGGACAGCCCATGGGCAACTATGGTCCCAGACCAAACATGAACATGCAACCAAACCAAGGTAAGTAAAATGTTTGGTAGCTTCTGTAAAAAGGAAACATCTCAGATACAGACCTTTTTTAACAGTCTTTTCTTGTAGATTTCCTTCTCTAAATGCATTTGTATCCATGATTGGAGGAGTACATCTTTTCCTACCGTGTGTCAATGACTTTTTGCTTATTTGCAGGCATTGACTGGTTTTCAGGTATTGTGTGAGAATCTGGGAATGGATCTGCTTTCACCAGTTAAAAGTTTGAACTACTGTTTATCTTTCTCAGACTTTACACTTTTATCTAAGTGTTATTATTCCTTAAGCTTGTAAAACACATCTCTACTCTTCAGTCTCTTGGTTAAACTGAAAAATTAAAAGACAGGTAGCCCTCAGATTTTTGTACCTAATTAATCTTTGTTCTCTGCTGCATGCTGTTCTAATGTGGAATGTCTGTTAATCTTAAAGAAACAAAACTCAGTTCCAGGAACAAATCCGGTACTCCCTACTGTTTTCAGGAGATGTCCTTGCATATATGGTAAAATTCAAAACTAATTTTGTATCTAGGATATTTACATAGCATAAACAGACAATGTATCCTGTTGACAGAAAGGTCCTTGTTGAAGTGCCAAGGACACTGCAGAATTAAAATATTGCATTAGAGTCACAACAGACCAAATTATTAAATTGTATGTATATTGCCTATTCTTATGAATGTGCTTTGCAAGTCAGCAAGCAGTATTTTCAGTTCAGCTGTTAAATCTGTTACTACATTGGATCTGGACATAGCACCTGCTAGATGACCTACAGCAGAATTTAAAAAGAAAAAATGCTTCTGCCATGTTTACAGCAAATAAGAACTCTTATGAATGTATCAGCTGAAGGATATGACTTGAGTTGAGGTTTTCATCTTTCTTCTAATGTTGTAGAGAGTATGTTTCTCTCTCTTTTTTTTTGTTTTGTTTTGTTTTTTGTTTTTCTAAGGCTCCCTTCCTGGTTATTGTAGAAAAAAATAAACCTCCAGTGGCATAGATTCTCATTGTGGTATAATCTCATTGGAGACTAAAGCTCCACTTTGTTGGGTAGATACTATTTGTTCCTGGGGTGTAAGAGCAGACCAGGTCATACTGATCAGTTTGGTTATTGGATTACAGAAAGGTACGAAACAGAGAAAGGGTAAGTTAATGAGAGATCAAAAATGAGTCAAGGCAAAGCAGCTGTTAGTGCAGTTTTCATGCCGGTAGTGGATGTGGGAAGTTAAAATCCTTTTTTGTCCAAGTTCTTAAATTTTAAGAAAAATACCATTAACAACAGAGGAAACAAAAAATAGGCGTAAAGCAGAGGAAACTGTCACAGGTGGGAGTATTTTTGACTGTCTCTCTGATCTGCTAAGTTATCTGTGTATTCTGGGCTATATGTAATGGAGTAATTTACTAAATGTTGTAAGATGCTTTAGAAAAGTCCTGTGTGTGCTCAGCTGAAATTTCTTAGTTGCAGAGAGTTGTCAATAAATGTGCAGCAGTATGCATGAGGGAGCCACCCACAAAGTTGCTCTGCAGAAAACAACTTTTGACTGGCTTATGATTTAGGACTTGTGATTTTTCTGTCTCCAAGTAGCGTTCTTTACTCTTCCTCGTTCCCCTGCTGTATTTTCACTACTGTCAAACTTGAAAATTGCTCATTAGAAATTAGGCAGAAAGATACTTAAAAGGTTTCTGTTCTGAACAAATAATAGTGCTGAAGTGGCTTTGGGGAATAAAGAATAAAGCAGTGTCTAACCAAATTATGCATTCAAGAACAAGAACAAAATCTTTAGTTAGAACAAGAGCTGATGCCGTTGCCTGCACCTAGGGCCACGATAGGCTTTTGCAGTAGGTAATTCTAGCTTTACTGAATTTGGACCCTGTGGGCTGGGATTTTTTTTCCATTACAAATGTCTGCTTCAAGGCTGATTTTTTTTCTTGTGGAAGTTTCGCAGAAGTGGAGAGCCATTTTTGACAGTGGAGTGAAAAACTACATTCTTTAAAATACTTCATTGTCTCACAAACACACTGGTTAGTAGAGCACTTCACGTGTAAATATAGGAGTGCGGATACCCCTTGCTTTAGAGCAAGGCTTGTCTGTTACACCAAGGTGCTATTTCCTGTTTCAGTTAAAATACTGTCCCAAATTAGTCAAACTTTAAATATCTGTGGGGGCAGAATTAAGGCTGAAGATGTGTATGTTTGTTATGTATTGGTAACCAAGGTTTTTGACTTAAGAATACTCCTAATCAGGTCTACTTAATACGTTTCCTCCATTTTCTGCTCTTAATTGTTGCATTTGTTTTGAGATTTGGTGACAGATCGGAGGAGATGTTTTTGCATCTTCACTCTTGTGGCTCCAAGGCAGCAGGGGAGAGAATGGCAGAGAAACCAGTGAGACTGCAAGAGGTTTAGATGGGCATCTAGGAGCCAGTCTGGCTGGGCAGAGGGTCCCAGCCAACCACAGACGGTACAGGTTTCCCACATTAGTGAAGAAACAAGAATGAGCTACTAGGAAATGCTTTGAGATGCAGCTTAACAAAAAGAAGCAGCAGATTGTGACTTGAAGATTTCTTAATTGGTAGCAAGCACTGCTGTTCGGAAACAGGAATGTTCTGAACCTCAGTGTTGTTGCTAGGAGGCATTTGTGAACCCATAAGCACATGTTGTTTCTTGTAAAGGGGGGTGATCCATATTGAGAATGAGACATCCTACTACATCAGTCACTAAATAACAGCACTTGCTAAATATAATGTTAAATATTCTGGAAGATAAGGTCTTAGCATCTCAAGTTGGCTGTTAAAAATTAGTAGATGTTTTTGACCTTAATCTTTCCCTGCATGGGTTCCCCATCTGTAGAGGAATAAATCTGATGGTAAGATTACAGTACCATCTGATTTCATGGGAGTGTTGTGAAACATTCATTATGAAGATTTGGACATTTTAGTTATGAGTGCCATAAGAAATCCCATGAGTAAATTAATAATTCTGTCATCAGTATTTGACCAGGCAATGACATTCCACACAAACAATTAGGAGGAAACAAAATATTCAAATGGCTTTTCAGTGACTAATATCTCCTGTGTCCTCAATGAGGCAAGTACTTTTAGGGAAAGAGCATACTATCATATCATAGATAAAGACACCATAATACGCAGAAGAGTTTTATCTAACTTTTGGGTAGCTTTAACGTAACTTTGTCGTGTTCTTTTTCTAGCAAAACATCTTGCTGTACATGCATATTTTGAGGCAGATGGTGTTAGGAAGAAAAAATGTGCAGTTCATTGTTTGTTTTACTTACAGTCCCTGCTTTTTACTCGTTATTGATTTGCACTAGTTTATAAAATGCTAGCCAGAGGAATACCTTAAATGAGAAGAAAAATTGTCGTAGTATTTTTTCTCTACAGTCAAGTCCAATTAAAAGAAGAATTTTAGTCATTTTGGACTTAGGAATCAGTGTTAAGTACAAGATTCTGTAGAAGGCTCTTGATGAAAAAGCTACTGTAGCAGCTTGGGACATCCACAAGAAATCTTGGCTACCTTTTTGGAAAATACAGGAAGCAACAGGAGCCGAGTGAATGTGGAAGAAACCCCTTTCTTAGGGGTCCATTTCTTCCTCTGTATGGGAAGCTAGTTCAGTTGAATAAAATATTTAAAGTATTGCCAGTTTTTTGATTTTTTCATGGGGGAGGTGTAAGCACAATTTTCTGGAACCTGAAACTTACATGAAAATTTCCTCTCATTTATTTAGAAGGGATGTTACACAGTCAGAGAATAATAACAAACAGTACCATTGAAATACTTTAAACGTAAGGGCCAAGAAATCTTAACTTGACCATTTCAGAAACTTTGCTTCTGAGATCCTTTTGCTAGAATTCTGTGCACTTGCTTGAAGCAAAATTGCCAAACTCCCCAGTCTCTTTCTTGAGCATTATATATTGCTTGGGGTGAGGGAGGGGAACTACTTTACTTTTAACAGGTGAACTCTACATGAGAATGTCACGTTGACTCAATCATTTGCAGAACACCAATTGCTGAAGCTGGTGCTGATATATAAACAGAACTGTCATTAAAAAATTAACTTCCAAAAACTGCATTAAAGTTTCAGAGCTCTTTCAATTACAAGCAAATATGAGGATGTTCCAGCAACAGCAGAGATGAGGCAGGTGCATAATTCCTGTCTTTTGTCCACATAAAGAGAGGAACTTCAAGATAGGAACATTCAATGTTACCTGAAATATAAACATACTCAGGGTATAACAGGTAAGGATAAAATTGTTACTGAGGTTGAGGACCTTTTGGGAATGTTTCGCTATCTCTTCATTCCCACATAAGCAGGGGCTGTTAGCTTCAATGCCTTAACTGCTTACAGTAGCTGTGATGTTATGGACAAAGCAGGGCATTCTCAGTTTTTTGGGTATCTAATCTATTAAAAGTGCCTCCACTTTCTGAAGTACCATCATGCTATAGCTGGATTTGTAGGATGTCTAGCTGTAGAAGATGCTGCCATTCTCCTATCTTGAAAAAAGATATGAACAGGTGCTACAGTGCTGCTTCTTTCTTCTCTCTTCCTGAGTATAAAACATGAAAGGTGATGATGGTAACTAAGGAATTTTTTGCATGACTTATTTTTATGTGGATTTTTTTTTCTTAAATTACACCTGAAATTATGGTTCAATGTGAGATGAGAACTTTGTGGAATTAAGTGAGTGTGGAAAAGTTTCTGTTGCCCTTAGTTTGCCGCCTAAATCATACATTAGGAGTAGGAAAAAAAAATGAATTGTATCCTTGAAGTCTTTTGAGCTACTGTTCAAACTGCCAGTTGTGTTAAACCACCCTTAACATTTTGTTTCATTTGACCAAGTACATCTGAACTGTAGCTTTTGTCAGGGATCTTGAGAAAGTTGAAAGTTAAATTTACCCTGTGGTAGTAGTGTTCCTAAGGTAGCTCTTGCTGGAGTTACCACCATCACTTATGTTTATAAGCAAGCGTGGTGGGTTTTTTTGTAAACGTGAAGAAAAGCAACAAAAAAGTTTTGCTGAGGAGTGCTGTATTGCTGGAGTTATAACAGTGGACATGGAACAATCCTCACTGTCAATACAGACTAGGCGACGAGGTATTAGAAAGCATCCCTGAGGAAAGGGACTCGAGGGTCCTGATGAAAGACATGAGAAGCTGGACATGAGCAGGCAGCGTGCACTTGGAGCCCAGAAGGCCAGTCACATCCTGGGCTGCATCAAAAGATGTGTTGCCAGCAGATCCAGAGAGGTGACTCTGCCACTTTGCTCTGGTGAGACCTCACCCGGAGTACTGTGTGCAGGTCTGGAGCCCTCAATACAGGAAGGACATGGACCTGATGGGGCAGGTCCAGAGGAGGGTCACAAAGATGATCAGGGGGTTGGAGCACCTCTGCTATGAGGACAGGCTGAGGGAGCTGGGGTTGTTCAGCCTGGAGAAGAGCAGGCTCTGGGGAGACCTAATAGGAACCTTCCACTNCTCTGTGATTTTATCATGAGATTGACCATGGTAAATCTGACATGTGCTCTGCTGATATTTTAGATGTGGATACCTGATTGTTTCATTGATAAGAGTGCACATTGTGAAATGCCTAAAGAATAGTCCTCATAGCCACAAAACCAACGTGTTTTTGAAGAATGAACAAAGAATAGCTTGTCCTGTTGCTTTTTGGTTATAGCCGGCTGCTCTCATAGGTCTTTAATCAGAACAGCAGAGAGACAACATTATATTTATGAGTGTCACTCCTCATTTCTCTGCTTCTTCAGAAGTTTCAACCATGTCAGCAGTTATTCTTGTCTTCTCATAGCATTTTCCACCAGTGTCTGAGTTTCAGCAGAGGAGACAAAGCTAAGGAGATGTTTTCAAACCACTAAGTTTTTCTGCAGCTCTTTCATCCTCGGTGCAGTCCTGGTCCCAAATTTGTTAGGTTTATCTGGGATCCACTTCTGATTTGCATTTCTCTCTGTTCGTCTTGCATGTCTGCAGACTAGGTTGTCAGTTTCCTGAAGTCATTTCTTGTCAGGAGTTGGCCAACCAGTCATTGCATTTATAAGAAATGGAGTACCAGTCAATTTTTACTTAAATCCACAAACCTTTTCTTCCCTATATGTGACTCCTCCTTATGAGACACTGGATGGAGCAGGAGCAGGTTTTTTCCATTTAGTAGGGGTAGATGACTTTGAAATGAGCAGTTGAGGAAAAACAAGTATGCTTGATAATGTAGGCTATTTTTAATTTAATTGAACAATGAGCAGTTCACTTTTCACCTATTGTCTGGCTTGCTTTACACATTCACTTACTCCACAAGATTGATTTGGGTCTACATGGCATGTTTTTCAAGTGCCTGTTTAATGACTGCCACAATTCCCTACACACCTTCAGCACCTACAGCATCATTTCTTAGCATCTTTTTCTTCAGACTTCTATCACAAAAATGCTTCCAGTATATTGACATGTGAAAGCTACCAAAGTTAAAATAGTTTCTTGGAAAGAGAGTAGTCTGCTTGTACACTTGTGTAGGACAATATGACATTTTCTTGGACTCATTTTGGACTCGATACAAATCAGATATTTTGTCCTCTCTGGAATAAATAGCTATAGAAATATACCTAAAAAATATGAGTTTCTAAGGAGAGTTTTTGAAAGCAGTGAGCATTCACCAAGAGGAAATCATGTCTGACTAACCTGATAGCCTTCTACAATGGCATGACTGGATGGATAGAGGAGGGGAGGGCAGTGGATGTTGTCTACCTGTACTTCAGCAAGGCTTTTGACACAGTCTCCCACAGCATCCTCATAGATAGATAATCTTAGGAAGTGGGGATTAGATGAATGGACAATGAGGTGGATTGAAAACTGACTGAAAGACAGAGCTTAGAGGGTCATGATCAGTGGCACAGAAGCTAATTGGAGGTCCATAACAAGTGGGGTCCCCCAAGGGTCAGTACTGGGTCTGGTTCTCTTCAATGTTTTCGTCAATGACCTGGATGAAGGGATGGAATGTACCCTCAGCAAGTTTGCTGATAATACAAAACTGGGAGGGGTGGCCGATACATCACAAGTCTGTGCTGCAATACAGTGAGACCTGGACAGGCTGGAGAGTTGGGGAGAGAAGAACCTGATGAAATGCAACAAGGGTCCTGCACCTGGGGAGGAATAATCCCCTGCACCAGTACTGATTGGGGGCTGACCTGCTGGAGAGCGGCTATGAGGAAAAAGACCTGGGAGTCCTGGTGGACAACAAGATGACCATGAGTCAGCAATGTGCCTGTGTGGTCAAGAAGGTTAATGGCATCCTGGAGTGCATCAAGTAGAGTGTGACCAGCAGATTGAGGGAGGTTATCGTGGCCCTTTACTCTGCCCTGTTGAGGCCCCATCTGGAGTACTGTGTCCAGTTCTGGGTCTCCCCGTTCAGGAAGGACAGGGAACAGCTGGAGAGAGGATACAGCAGAGGACCAAGGTGATTAGAGGCCTGGAGCATCTCTCTTATGAGGAAAGGTTGAAGGACTTGGGTCTCTTTAGTCTGGAGAAGAGAAGGCTGTGGGGGGATCTGATCAACACCTGTACATACTTAAAGGGTGGATGTCAAGAGGAAGGGGCCAGTCTTTTTTCAGTGGTGCCTAATGACAGGACCAGAGGAAATAGGCACAAACTGGAGCTTAAGAAGTTCTATCTAAACACGAGGAGCAATTTCTTCACTTTGAGGGTGGCAGAGCCCTTGAAGAGGCTGCCAAGAGAGGTGGTGGAGTCTCCGTCTCTGCGGACATTCAAAACATGCCTGGACAAGTTTTGTGAAGGGTTTTTCTAGGTTAGTTTTATGTCATAATAAGAATTATATGATGAAAATACAATAAAAATTCAAAGTTGCCTCACCCCTCAAACCTACCACATAAAACCATTCCATTGCATGAGAAGATAGAGACTGTGGTTCTTTTAGGTATCTTCTTAATAAGAGAGAGATGTGGACCAAACTGGAAGGAAGCCAGGCACTCTGTTATTAACACAATACACAGTCTGATACAGGGAAGTGAATTCTCATTGTGGCTCTACAAAGCGCTAATGAAGTTCTAATTTAAAAAGCAAGCAGAAAACCTCTACATTGCACCATGGGGACCCAACACATTTTATCACATTGTATTGTGACTAATATTAATATTGTTAATTAACAAGCCTTCTTGAGATCTAGGAATA
The DNA here is from genome assembly GCA_013400055.1 of Nycticryphes semicollaris. Taxonomy (NCBI): domain Eukaryota; kingdom Metazoa; phylum Chordata; class Aves; order Charadriiformes; family Rostratulidae; genus Nycticryphes; species Nycticryphes semicollaris. The sequence goes on from VXBJ01005657.1 coordinate 61,668, forward strand.
TTACGGCAACAAGTTTGGTTTTTTTTTTTTTCAAGGCTGCCTAATGTTTCTCAGTACCTCCAAACAGAGGAGCAGTGAAATGGAATGATCTAAATTACCGACTTGTTCACAAGATCAACAAATTAAGTATATTTTTTCTAAGTGAAAAATAATTACAGTCTCTCAACTTAAGCTGTTTTTTTTTTTAACCTAAGAACTGGGACTCGTGAACTGCCATGCTGAAGGACAGAGGTATAACTGGATCATTTTAAGAGTGGCCAATATTTATCTTCAGATGAAAATGAAGCTTAACAGAACTAAGGCCACTTTACTTCTCGCTGAGAGATTCCACACAGGGGTTTAATGGGATTTAACTAACGCACTTTGAATTCATACCATTAATTAATTTGGCTTAACTTTGTCTAGTAACCCCACATAGACAAGATCTAAGTGACTATATAATATTCCTTTCTTTATGTAAATCCATTATCAGTATTGTCTGGATCTAGGTAGTTTTCCAGTACTATGATTTCTACATAGGACTTTCTGCTTGCCCTCCAGCACCCAGTTATTTAAAAATATCAAATGCAATGGCAAAATCTAGCATATGGAAAACTAGGTGATACCTTTCCTTTTTCTTCTGGGGTGAGGCTGAGTAGTAGTAGTAGCGCTAGATTTCACCATTATGAAGTATGCAATGTGTGTTAAGTGCCTTGAATGAATGTATTATAAAAATACACTGTTTGTGAAGTTTAGTTCCTTCTCACAGCTCTCACACAGAATCACAGAATATCAGGGATTGGAAGGGACCTTGAAAGATCATCTAGTCCAATCCCCCTGCTGGAGCAGGAACACCTAGAGCAGGTCACACAGGAACACGTCCAGGCGGGTACTGGAATACCTTTTCTGAAGTAGTAGAACAGAGGAAGTGAGGAAGCTGTTCTTTATTAAAAGTTAATATCAACCTAACCTGCAGTCTCATATAGTCATCATTTGCATTGCTGTAGGTGTGAGTAGGGTGCTCTTCAACTGTCTGTTTTCATTACTGAGGTTTGTATTTTTCCAAGTTCAGCCTTAACCAGATGTTCTTGGTTGATAGGACATGGACACTACTTGATATCTCCTGGTCTTTTCCTGTGGCTCACAGGACCTGGGTGCAGTTTGCTGTGAGAGGAGGTTTTTGTTACAGGCTGCTTGGGACTGTTCAGTGGTGGGCAGACCGTGTGTTCCTGTGGGATTGCCTGACTCACTGGTACAAGTGGCTTGTCTTTATAGGCTAAACAAAATTGTTTATTTTGTGATAACAGCTAAGTGGCTCATTGATGGACCAGAACAACTATATGTGTATTAAAAGTATGCACTGAGGAGTTTGCAATGTTAAGTAATTTTTCTGTGACTTGTCAAGGTTTCACCATCAGGTTTTCATCTACACTTTTCTTTGCAGATGGTTTGTAAAACAAACAAAAAATGGTAGAAGTGTTTCAGTTACCTTTGTGCATGAGTAAATTAGCGTCTGTGTGGTTTGAAGAACAATCATCTAGAAAGCATCCTTATTTAGGCCAACTTCTTTTTGTAACTTGGTTCCTGAATTGATCACCTGCATTTGCGTGTGTCTATGTACATGGAATCCTTACAAGATCACTAGAAATACAGAGCTTTGTTTTTGTTTTGCTGCATTTTTGAAGGTTGAGTTTTCCACATAAGTTCGTTTTGAAAGATTTAATTACAGAGCCTGTGTAACAGAAGGCCTGTTTGCTGCTTTTCCTTTCGCAGGTCCAATGATGCACCAGCAGCCTCCCTCCCAGCAATACAACATGCCACAGGCGGGTGGCCAGCATTACCAGGGGCAGCAGCCACCTATGGGCATGATGGGCCAAGTTAACCAAGGAAATCATATGATGGGTCAGAGACAGATTCCTCCGTACAGGCCGCCACAGCAAGGTAGGACTTCACTTTAGTCTTTTTACACTGATTTTAAGTAACCATCTTTGAAACGGTTTTAAACGGCTTTCTTGCTTACTCCAAATTTCGATCAAATCATTGGGTGTCACAGATTTTGTTTGCAGACTCAAATTTTTGTTACCCTTGTTAAGGGTGGTTCTTGCAGCAACAGATTACTGGTGTCACCATGAAACATGAAGACAAGTATCTCTTCTGTTTTGAGTTTTCTGACAAAAAGTATCTAAAAATATGCATCGCAGATAACGCTGATGCAGAATTCTGTTTCGATATTTAAATGATAGGTACAGAAAAGGAACAGAGTGCCTGCTTGGTTCTGAATTTGCTCAGTTACGAAAAAGGAACAATGTTCCACAATCTCACAATCTTGCTTCTCTTTTTTCTTTTTTCCTTTTTTTTTTTTTTTTTGCCAATCCTTTTCGAAAAGGAATAACTTTATTATTAACACCTTATTCTGTTATACACATTCCTAAAATGAGCTGAAAACTGATGTTTGATACATATATGCTCAGTCTAGTGCAGCCAGACAACTCTGTGTGTGTGTGTATATATGTAGATAGATAGATTTTTTTAATTATTTTTTTAAGAAAACCAGTTTACATATGTTATCTGAAATGCAACAATATGGGTGGGGAGTACATTTGAGAAATATTTCTCATACTAAGATCAGAAATTAGCAGGCTTTATAACAGAGAAAACAAGTTATTTACGTATTGACTGGTTGTGGTTTTTCAGGCCCACCACAGCAGTACTCAGGCCAGGAAGACTATTATGGGGACCAATACAGTCATGGTGGACAAGGTCCTCCAGAAGGCATGAACCAGCAATATTACCCTGATGGTAATCTCTCATAAATGTTAACTTTCCCATTTTCTATACCTGCCCAATACTAATGTAGTCATATGCCCAAAATTAGGGAATGAGGCGAGAATAGTAATTGGACATCATGCTTCACATTTACAAAACCTTCCAAATTCATAATTGTTACTACAGTTTAAGTTACTGTGATGAGTTAATTTTACAATTTACTCAAAGCACATAATTGGTAATCCTCCCATTTGAAACTCTTAACAACAGTTTTAGTAATTCAATGTGAAGTTTTGTAATTGGTTTATCTAAAAGTATGGAGGGTTCCTCAGCATATATAGTATAATTGATATGAATTAAAACTTCATTGTAAATAAGAGAGGGGGCAATATCCTTTTATTAAAGATTTTATTGAAGTGGAAAAGCTTGCTAAAAAGATGTGCTTTTCTGTAAATATTCTATTTTTTAACTTATGCTTTATTGCTGCTATGGTATGGGCCTTTAGTTTAATTTTTATGAAGAAATAAAATGGTCCCTGCCCTGAGGAGATTGTAATTGTGAATCCTCTTTAGAAGTCCCCCCTGTGCTTTCAAGACAAGACTGGAACTTTGAATTTCATACACCTGTCCTTCTGCCTCTTGGAATTTAGAGTGCCAAAGGCTATTGGTTTGTCTTGTAAGTTAGAAAAGTTGCAATTAACTTGCTTTTAGGCTGAGCAGGGAGTTGGAGAACAAAGATGCTGACTCCCGGCTATGTGGTCACTGGGTGTGCAACTTAATGGTATCTTCTGACCTTCTTCTACCAGGAATGTGGTAGATGTTAAGGTTTCCAAAATGTATCCAGAGCAAAACTCTGTAATTGCCAAAGCAGCTACTCATTGCAAATAAAAGGATACAAGTTACTTGTTTGAATTACAAGTTGCATTAACTAAGCTAATTGTTTAGCTTTCATTTTGGAACTGTTACGTTTTACAGGTGAACTTTACATGGTTACAGGCAATGTACTGTGTTAAGGACAATTTGATGTTACCATCAAGGACTCTGTGGCAGCACAGATTACTTCTCTAAAACCTCTTCCTTCTAAAGATTCATTCTTTATCGTTACTTCGTTATTGCTCTTATGTAGAACATAAAGAAAATGTAAGACTTACTTTAATGGTTATATTGGATTCAATCAATGATGTATGATACAGAACTAATTACAAAGACCACTTAGTTTTAGAACTGTTTTTTCCTTTCCTTGTTTTTATTCCAGACTTAACATAATTTGTATAATTTAATTTCAAATTTAAAAAAAATCTTGGCTTGTTTTCTTGACCAAGTTAGTGAGCAGATGTGTTTTGGTCATCTGTTGGACAAAATAGGTTTGTTCTAGAAACAACAGGTGGGGTGTGTACTGCATATGTTGGTTTCTTTATCATAGATGCCTGTAGTCTCTGAAAAGGAAGGTTTGTTTGTAACGATCCAACTCAGGACTGGAATGTAAGAGGAAGAGTTTTCTTATGACTTGTAGGAATTCTGCTTGTAGGGAAAACCTTGAGAATGTTATTTTTCTGTCACTTAAAAGCAAAATTTAATGTAGACTGTGGTTTGTAACTTCATTGAGCTTTATTTGTTATATTTCACACTGCTTTTAGCATATGCTTTTGAATTGGAGATCAGCAGAACAGGTGTTAGACAAAGTATGATAATTGCTTCCTTTGTTCATTCTAATTTAATTCAGGTTATTTACATGTGAAAGGCCTAAATGCTTTCATTTTTTTTTTTGAGTGAAAGATAAAGTACCTTTTTTTTTCTTTCCCCTCCCAACAAGGATTATCAGAAGGTTAAGACCATCCCTTGCTGTGATGTTGCTAAAACTACTGCATTAAGCCTTTTTTTTTTCCTGTCACATGTTAATTCAATATAAAAGGAAATCATATTAATAAGTCTTTGGCTAATACAATTGAAAATTCTTTTTTCATGTATATCCAGTTGAAATTTTTTTTTTCATTTTTCTGAGAAATGAAATATTTTAGGGTTTTCACTCAGAGGCCATTAACGTTTCTTCCTGTCTCTTGTCGAATTGATGTAGGTCATAATGATTACGGTTATCAGCAACCGTCGTATCCTGAACAAGGCTACGATAGGCCTTATGAGGATTCCTCACAACATTACTACGAAGGAGGTATCTATATACCTTCACACACATACGCACATACATTCCCTTTCCTCCCCCACCCGCAACGGGAACAAAAACTCCTGCCCAACACGACTTATACCCATGCAAAGCTCTTGTAGAATACTAGTTGCTGGCTGTCTTGAAAACTGCAGGGAACCTGAAGCATTCAGAATAATTTCTTGCAAACACCTAAAATATATAACCACAATTTGCCATTTCTAACAACAGTAAAATGACTAAAACACTCTAGAGATTTTTTTTTTTTATCTCAATGGAAATTTTTATTTAAACATAAATTTGTTGGTTCAGTTGTATATCTTTTTGTGTGTGTATCTATTTTGTATAAATATAGTGCCGTTAGGAAACAGCTTGCTGATCTTGTGTAGCTAGTCTGTGCTCTTGTAGCTGTCCTTAATTTTGTCTTTTTTTTTTTTTATTTTATTTAGCATAGTCATGATCTTATGACTGTGATGTTCCAGTAAATGTTTTGCTCGTTTGGCAGAGATGCTGAAAATGCTGCAGTTCAACTTTGCAAAATTGGCTTTAACTGCAGTTCGTTTGGCCGAGTTCCTTCTGTTTGGTTTGAGTTTTCTTTGTTTCGTTCAGTTTTTGAAATCAATATTGCATTTTCATTTTGTTCTTGTGTTGTTGGCTGTGCATCTTAGAAGGAAAAAAATAATTAATGAAGTAGGTATCTTTATAAGTTTTTGCTTTCTTGCAATCATCTTACAGGGAACTCGCAATATGGTCAGCAGCAAGATGCGTATCAAGGACCACCCCAACAGCAGGGTTATCCACCACAACAGCAGCAATACCCAGGCCAGCAAGGCTATCCAGGACAACAGCAGGGTTATGGTAAGAACGTGAAGACACAGACAGCAATCACAGAAAAGACCTAGGGAGATCCTTGCATTATTCCATCCCTGGTTTACTGGGTTGAATGGCCAGGCTCCTGCAAAAAGAACGCTATGCCCACAATTTCACTGGGCCGAAACAAGAAGGTGTAGAAGGCAGTTTAGGACAACATGGTAGCATTTCTAGGGTGTCTAGAAAACATGGTAACAGACATCTGTAATTTAGAAAGTCTTGTATTTTCTGTCCTTTGTAGGTGAGCACAGACTCAGGAGGGCAGAATGATGGCAGAGAGCCATTTATACCCTTCCATCCCTGGATTTGCCATTTAGAACAAGATCTTTAGAAAAAATAGTTTAAAATTTTATCCAACATACTTTAATCATTCTTTTAAAATTCTTGTACTGATTGGTAAGGAAATTAATAGAAGCATTACTAATGCAGATTTTGAGAGAGTTTGTTTTACAGATTTGCACTGTTAGTACAAACCACCTTGTACTGTGTATGGCAGAAATTACAGAATGGGTAGAATTGGAAGGGACCTTAAAAGTCATCTAGTTCCAACTTCCTGCCATGGCCAGGGACACCTCTGCCACAAGTGAGATAACGTGGTGCTTGGATTCAAGGAAACCCTCCTGAACAGGAAACCACTGCTAAAGTAGTAGTGTGTAATTTTTGTGTGTTACTTCTGAAAACTGCAGGTCAGCAGATCATACAGAAAATACTGCTCTCTTCAAGTGTTGCTTGCTTGCACAAGCAAGTGAAAGTTGCCCTCTGCAACTGCCTGAAAGGAGGTTGTAGAGAGGTGGGTGCTGGCCTCTTCTTCCAAGTGAATAATGACAGGACCAGAGGAAGTGGTCTGAAGTCGCAGCAGGGCAGGTTTAGTCTTGATATTAGGAATAATTACTTTATTGAAAGTGTGCTGGAACGGCCTGCCCAGGGAGGTGGCCAAGTCACCATCCCTGGAGGTATTCAAGAAACATGTAGATGTGGTACTTCAGGGCACACTCTAGTGGGCAAGATTGTAAGCTGTGGGTTGTGGTTTTGTGTATGGTTGGACTTGGCAATCTCAGAGGTCCTTTCCAGCCGTAACAATCCTGTGATTCTGTATTTTAAAGCTGTGTGTATTTATTGCAGAAGAAGGAATCTCTGAAACCTATGTATTTTAACTTTAGCGCTGTTGCAGGTTTAAATGATAAAATTTTTGGCATTATGAGTGTGAGGAAGTGCAGGGCCAACTTCTTTGCCATATAGATAAATGAGAGATTTGCATTAAATCGAGTTATGTTGAGACAGTTTTCAGAGGACTCACTGAGATTTGGCAAGTTTTCTCCTTTGTTACGGATGAATTGATAGTTCTAAAATAATATTCATGCACTTATATTCTGCTAAACATAACACAGGAACAGAGTGAAAGCAGAGTGAAGGTCCATCTAGCTCACTATTCTAAATGTTGTAGGTGAAGAAATAAAATCTGACTTACTCTTAAAATTTAGGTTAGGAAGTACTAGAGGAAGGGCATGAAGAAGTCTGTTGGAGCGACTTACCCGCTGTAATATGTAAACCCAAATAGCATACTTCTCAATTTCTATTTTTAGCAGAGTTAGATATTGAAGTTCCATTTTTATTTCATAAATTCTATCACTGAATATTTAGAATTCAACTACAAAGAATTACCATGAATAAATAAAACCAAGTTTCATTTGTCAGATGAACGCGGCACTTCTTAGGATGTAGTATCCTTGCTCGATTTAATATTTAATTGCCTTCTAATTTGCAAAAATAAATCAGTGTCCCAGTCATTATTTTCAATCCTTAAGGTTTTGTTCCACTGTAGAAAGCTGAAACTGCAGAGTTCAAGGGGATTTGGGGCCTGAGGAGAATAGTGATAATCTGTAGAGCTTTTCTTCTCCAGGTCTGTCTCATAGATCCAGAATTACTGAAGGGGTTACCAGCTGATGTTACTTTAATGTCCAGTGCCTGTGCCTAAAAGTTACCCTGTCTAGAACTGAATGATGCTATTGCTAAAGCACATTTGTTTCTTCTGAGAAAAAAAAAAAAGACAAAGTTGGGGTTTTTTTGAAAGAAAGCACAACTCTAAAAGAGTTGCAGTTCTTCCCGACTGCCTGTTTTCAAGGGGTTAAGAAAGCAAACTTAGATCCGCTGCAAAAGTTCCCTCTGGAGTGTTACAGAAACACACAGTACACTGTCTTGGCCAGGGTAGGAAGGGATGAGGTTAATGTTTGAAACGTGGCTGTGCTGCCCGATGGTAGTAACATGCAGCTTCTGATGGCAAACGGGCCGAGTCCCTGTGAATATTAACAGAAAGAGTTTGTATTGACAGAAGAACTGCTTCCTTTTACAACCAAAAAAAGACTGGAGCCAAAGCTGGGTTTTGTTCTCGTTTTTCTTCCTATCCTTTTCCTGAAGAGTTGAGATGACCAGAAGAGTATGGGGTAGAGGGTACTTTCTTTTTTTCCACCCCACAGTAGCATTTACTGGTTGTCACGTCCCATGTTTTTGCATGTAACTTGCTTGCCCAGTGTCCCATTTACAGTTGCCTGCTGTGGTGTGAGAACGGAGTTTTTGGCAGTGCAGTGCTCCTGGTCTCTTGAAAAGGTCCAAATGGTGAACACAGCTGCTCCTGGCATTGCAAAGTTTTGGAAGTAGCACAGCAGCAGGAGAGTGTGCCTCCCGAAATCCTGGAACGTGCTCATGTTGGTGGCTTGTCGTTTCTTGCCTTGTTCTTCCCTGTCCTGTGACCTCGTGTGTGGAACCACGTGCATTGGTGATAAATTATGAATATATAAATTAAGGTAAATGCTTCTGTGGTTGAAGCGTAGGCCCTGACAGCTAAGGTGCTTCCCAGGGTGAGAGGAGGACCACTGATCCCTGGTATTTTTTTAAGTAGGAAAATGCCTAATTGCACAGTAGAGAGACTTCTTAGCCCTGCCCAGTTGTAAAATTCTACACTTTTACCGTTATCTTCTTTTTCCTAATGTCTTAATCAATCTATTTTTTCTTTTCTTCCTTTACATTTTAATGATGTCTAGGTCCCTCCCAGAGTGGTCCAGGTCCTCAGTATCCCAATTATCCACAAGGACAAGGCCAGCAGTATGGGGGATACAGACCCACACAGCCTGGGCCACCACAGCCACCGCAGCAGAGGCCTTATGGATATGACCAGGTATTCTTTAATTTGATGAGAAAATTGTGATACTTACATACTCATTTGATAATCTTAGTTTCTTGCAGATGTTTAAACTGATGTATTTAAAGACATGATCTTTAGGTGTGTGTATACAATTGTCATGTATCGTATTTCCAGCTGAGTTACCTAAAATCATTTGTCTAGGCATGTGATTAGTCATTCTCTTCTGAGTTTGCAAGGTTTTAATGTAATTTGGCAAAGTGAGACTCTCTGGACGATGTTTTTAGACCTTAAAACTTAGGGTGATCTGTTTCATAGCTTCATGGTGGATGACTAATATGAAAGATGAGGTTCCTAAATCTCTTGGTGGATCATTCTTCGTTACGGCTTTGCAGTGGTAACAGAAACAGAAACAAATCTAGTAATCCTCCTCTCCAGTTGCAGAACTCCTCTCTAACTGTAATGCTGTGTGGGGAGACAGGAAGCCTGATTTTGCACAGATTTTCTCTGAGCAGTATAAAGGAACACTGAACATGGGAAAGAAATGACTTGAAAAATCAATTGCTTCTTTCCCATCACTACTAAGATAAGTTTCAAACAAACAAACAAGAACCACCAAAACTCTAGGCTGGAGCTATAATGGAGGACTCCTGTAAAAAAATAAACAAACCAACCAACCCTATCTTCTAATTAAAGAGTGAAGCTGAGGTTTTATTCCTGTAGAACGCACTAAACTCTAAAATCTAATCTTTGCAATATAGAATCATTAAGAAATATCATTAAAACATACACTACTGCTTTCCTCAGCGTAAATGAAACGGAGAGTAACTAAAGATACCTTATGATCAAGTTGAGGTTCTAGTGTTTAAATAAAATCCTGGTATGTCAGTAGAAGATCAGTTGAACTTTCAAGAAGAATCTTCCCTTGGAAGTGACAATAGCCCACGTTGTTACAGGAGAACAGTTGTCTTCCTTTCTACAGAAATTAAAAAAGAGAAGGAAGAAGGAACAAACTCTTCCAGTGTGGTAGTTTACAGATGTGATTACTTCTGACTCCGGTGCAGATAAACAAAATGCTCATGCACTGAACTAATAACTTCCTCCTGCAAATAATGGACAATGCTTTGCTTGTTGCAAATGTCGGGACAAGGAAACTTAGTCTCAGTTTGCTGAGTTTCTTCCAGCTTTCTTGTCAGTAGAAGTGAGTAACTCTGTCTGTAGATACACTCTGCTCCTTCAGTTTGTGCAATCTGCCTTCCACTGGGAAACTCAGTTACAGAAGACCTCTTCACTCTTTCATACTGGCCATTCCCATAGGTATTGTGCTGCTTAAATTCTCATCTGGCAGCTTTTCTGAAACTCTTCTTCCAGACTCATTGTCATATTACAATGGAAAAAACCTGACATGACAATATAAAACAGAAATTTAAGATACTGCCATATTGTGATGGTACTTAACATGGAACGGTGGTGGGACTGCGGTCTCGAGAACGTTCACTTCATAGCACACTGCTTGTTTCTGCCAGCCTTGAATACTGTGGTGAAGGATCGTGGTAAGCATGTAGCATTGTTGCTTTTTTCACCTCTGCTCTCCACTTCACTACATGATGTTGTATGAAAAGAAGTAAAGAATATCAATAAGGGTAATAATTCTGTGTATCTGATCTGTGGAATAATCTATTTTCACAGGATTTATTGACCAATTCTATGTTCACTGTGATGTTTCTTGAGTCTTGATACATGTATCAGTCCATGCTTGATACGTGAATATTTTTAGGTACCTCTGAAAGCAAGTTGGTTTCCTAAATTACTTTGAATTTAGTTGGCCTTGTCCTTTTTAAAATAATTTTCAAAGTTTAGGTGGGAAGTATTTCCCATCTTTTATTTTTTTACGGTGTTCTGCAAATTTCACATATAATTAAATTCTGCTGAATTTAATTATATAAGCTTCTAACCACATCAGGTTCCTGGCTTTAAATCCATAACATCAGTCTTACTTTCACAATAAAACACAAATGATTTGTAGTGATATGAGGCTCTGTATTACTTACCCATATCGGTTTGTCATTTATTGTTGTTTGTTTCCACCTTTTAACATCATAGTTTATTTGGATGGTTTTCTGTTTCCAGCTTTCAATACAGGAAAATATGCCTTTTGGTCTAATTATGTATTTTGAATTTATTTTTTAGGGTCAGTATGGAAATTATCAACAGTGAAAAAGTACTCACATTCCGGTAGGCAGTATCTGTTAGCAGCCATATTGTCTCCTCAGCACTGTGGACATCTTCCTGAGATGAGAACCTCCCATTCCATCTAGCTTTTGGAAAAAATCCTGTGGCTGTTTTATGGTATACAGTCTTTATGGGTTAATTGTTAAAGACTGTAGAGTCTCAGAAACTGATTTCACATCTCTACTCTAGATGGCAATATTGGACAGAAAATAAGTGACATAACAATTTGCAGTGAGTTGAGAACTGTATGTCAAATAGACTGTTACAGACTGAAAGGTGCAAACAGCTTTGTACGTTTGTGAAGGTTATGGGAATTTAATATTTTTTCCACAGATTTTTTTTGTAGGGGGAAAGGGGAAATGCACACTTTTTACAGCAGCAATATTTTGTATATTATGTTTTTCATGTGGTGAATATGCAAGACAGTACACTACTCTCTGGGCAGATAAGAAATCTACTGTTAAAAATGGGTTGGGGCATAAGTGCTTGATTGTATAAGTCTCGAAATGGTGTACAATAAAGATAAGAGTGAAAAAAGATGGAGAGCATCACACATCACTGATAGGTTCATGTACAAAGAATAAGAATCCCAGTTATCTGAATGGGAACACATTTAAGGACGGTATATTATACTGTTGTGCAAAGAAAGATTAATTTTTTAAGCTTTCCATTTTTTTCTGAGTGAAGCATTTTTGTAAAAATTGTTTCTTAACATAGTTTGATAATTTTGTGCAACATTTTTTGGGTAACAAGATAAACGTTTGGGTTTTATTTCTCAAGTGTTTAGTCACAGCTTTGCATAAGCAAGCTGTAATCCCTCTTAATAATCGCAATAACAAAGAAAATGACAAGTATTAATTTTACTTGGCTTGAATATGCAAAGAGCTCGAAAAAGATAATGGAGGACAGGACTGTGTTGTATAAGTGTATTTTAACCTTTAGCTGAAAAATTTGTATGTATCAAAATAGCCTAGAAGACTTTGTAAAGCCTGTCTAAACTTTCCTAACTGGGAGTTAATATCTTTAGGAAGGGGACATTTTGTGTGTGTGTGTCCATTTTTCTTATTGGTTACTATGAGACCAAGGGATGTTTTATAACATCGAATATAAAACCTGGTGGTGAGGTAAACGCCAAATTTTGGTTTGAACTGCATTAATGCTTATAGTGTTGCATGTGAGATAGAGGCAGCACCTCGATCAATAGTGTAGTACACAAAAAAAAAAAAAAAAAAGAAAAAAGAATTAGGTTTGAGACTGTCCTGCAATTGTATATCAGATAAATAAATGGATATTCTGGAATATATGCATTTAAGAATTTCCTGGCAACTTCTATAAAGGAAAAAGCTTAAAATTAGCCCAGGAGTAAAAGAATATTTCTTTTTTTTATTTTCTTTTTTTTTTTTTTTATCCCAGTTGGTGATCATGTTGGAGGGGTGGGGGAAAGCAAAGGAGCTGGTGTTCGTAATATGTATGACTATACATGGAAGACAAGATTTTCAACTTGTTCATTGTTTTTAAAGGGAAAGCAGTTTTCTTAAAGTCGATAGAAAATACACATCAAGGTTTGAACAGATACGGCATGAGGAACATTATTATGAATGAAATGCTTGTAGGTTCTGTGCCAATTTTCCACCACTGTGTACTTCATTGCTATTTAAAACTGTACTCCATCAATTCTAATGGAAGAATAAATTATTTGTGATTTTAATTTTCTCATTTGTTTCTTTAAATTAGAACCCTATCACCGTGATGTCTCATCTGGAGACTCTGCTGTAGGTTTTTATTTTATAGAAGTTTGGCCAGAATAACCAAACTGTATTTGCATTCTAGGACTTTATCAAAATTCTCTTGTCATAGCCAAGTTAATTAGAATTAACTGTTCAGTAATCAGCATGTTGTGTAGGTTGTTTGTTACAAAATTCTTCCTCTGGAAATGAAGGTCCACGAGGCTATAATCAAGATGACTGAATTAGATAAATGAGTTGAGGAGGCAAAAATGTGTTGAACCCAACCTGGTGTAGATACGTTATCTCATTTGAAATAAGCTCAACTGACATTAAGAAATAATTTGTCTTGCCAGCCCATCTTCTGTTGTCTTATTCTCCTTTTTAATGGAAACTAAAATTGCAATTTTAATAAGCAGAATTTCCTCCAGGGTTTCCCTCCTAGAGACTACTGCATTTGCAAGGTTTAATTGTTTTATAACAGTCCTGTTTCGTAAAACTTTTTAATTGGTGGTGACAAAAATTACCTTATTCCTCTGATACTATGCCAGAAGAACAACTTGAGAGGAGATAGCTCCACGGGAAAGTATTTCTGCTAAAATTATAGTTTAAAAAAACCCCAGTTTTCCCCAAACAAAAATGCACAGCCGGACCCAGGCAAAACAGCAAGATGAACCGTTCATTTTAGTAAGTATTCTGTATTAAATAAAATCCAACCAATAGGAAACTAGTGAAAAAGGTGTCACATCTGGCATTTTACATGTAGAAGGTAGAAAGCAAGACCCAAGAGGGGGACTTGACACACCGCAAGTCGAATTGGTGAACAGAAACGATCCAGAAGTTCAAAGAGTAGAAAGGAGGAGCTAATGAATGGAGAGACTTTGAGTTACCGTAGCGCTGTGATTTTTGCCAGCGTATTTTGCTCTACCTTTTCAGACGCTTTTGTTTCCCTCTCAGCGCCGTGAACGACTCACGGAAGGGAAAAGCTGCCTCGCTGTTTCCAATGGAATTGACTTCACGGCGTTGTAACATAAGTAAGCAAACGTGCCACTTTACACAGCAGGGTAAATGTGTCTTTTTGCAAATAGTCCCACTTCTGTTTTCTTACGTAAAATGACTTTAAAATGTTTAAAAAAATTCATGATTTTTTTTTGAGAAAGTACTCCTGTCTAAAGATTGTCAAGGACTTCAGTGCAAAAATACCAGTTTTTCTAAGGTTCATATCACAAAGGATGCTGAAATACTTTATTTTGATTTTAAAAAAAGTAGGAAAAAACCCACAGGTTTTAGATTCCCAAAAAGGAGAAAATACTTAAATTTAGGAAATGGAGAGTAACTGTTATGTCAGAAGTCCAGGTAGCAGTCAGCCAGAAGCCCCGTAGAAGTTTAAAAAGAAAATAGCTGATTTTCCTGCTTGGGCAACAGTTGCTGTATCGTAAAATAGAAGCATAAAGGTGAAATCCTATGAAATGAAGCCAAACAAGTGAATAGATAACTGGATACAGTAGTTAATTTTAAAAATTAATTTTCATTTAAAAAAGAATAAAAATTCATTAGTATATTAAAAGATGTGTTAGTTTAAAACAAGAAAAAAAACCCCTGACCTATGTGTACCCCTCATCTGCTAGAATTATTGTAAAAGATGATGGAATTGATCTTATTTTGTACGTTCACAAAGCCTGAAGTTCCCTGAGAAACTGCTACCGTAAAAACAAAGTATGCAGTAAGGTGGACTGTGAAGCAGTGGAAATTAAATGAGATGGGAGGAATAAATGTTAAATATAAAAAATTAAGGAGGTTGGTAACAAATGATGCCAGAGCTCTATTGGGACCACCGATTAACACTTACCAAATAAACTGGAGAAAAAGAATGCATGTTCCGGCAGCAAAATGAGGTGGAAATGCTGCTATTCCATCATGCAGGACTTGAAATGTTGTGGAAATGCAGTGGTTCATGGCAGAACTTAATAAATGGCTGATGTCAACAGTGGGTGCTGGTGGGGTAATACCAGTGTACCCATATGCAGTTAACCAACAGGTGGGAGAAGTTCTGTGGTGAGTGCAGAGAAACTTCTGGCCAGTTGGGTATCAGAAGTCACGGTGCCACCAGAACGTTCAAAAAGCGGTGGCATCGGCCGCTGAGCAAAATACTGTAATGAGTTTTATCAACACTCGGGATTGCTGCGTTTGTCCTGTCTCCCGTGTCTTTTACCCGACTGATCTTTTTTTTTGGTAAGTGGGTAAGGAGTGGTCAAGAGCGAATGAGGTGTGTGTGGGATTCTCTGTTTCGGCGGTCGGTGTGTATGAACCAAAGGTATGTGACGGAAAGCGCGGTTTTTGGAAGGATATGATGAAAATTAAAGGCAACGCCTTTAAAATCAGTAACAGAAAATGCTTTTTACGACACGCACAACTGCCAACTCAAGCCTTGAGATATTATTGAAGCCAGAGACTTAGTAGGAATAAAAAAAAAAATTAATTAGATATATAAATGAGAGCATACACAGCTACATTACATTTTGGAAAGAATGTAAAACCTCATGCCTCACTGCTCATGCTAGAGTCTGGAACATATTTTTGTTGGTGTCTTGAAAGTCAATATTGGGCATATATTTAGATCTCTTTTTATCCTAACTTAGAACCTCATTCTGCAAAACCCGGATGTAGACATTAGCAGCAGACCTATTGGCTTAGATGCAGAATTCAATGGAAACGTAGGGCCCAACTGGGGTGGCAGTGTTCTGCTCAGAAAATAATTTTTTTCCACTACGGTGAAATATATCACCAGAATAGTTTGAATAGCGAAATACTTAAGCCTCCAAGATGCTGGTTGCTTTCACTCAATCTGAGAAGTTTCCTGTGACACAGTTTTTCAATAAAAATTCTTGACTAATCCAGCAGAATGTACCATTTCCTATTCATAGAATCATAGAATTGTCTAGGTTGGAAGGAACCTTTAAGATCATCTAGTCCAACCATCAGCCTAACTCTGATTAAAAAAATAAATCACTAGACCATGTCACTAAGCACTGTCAAACCACCTTTTGAATACCTCCAGGGGTGGTGCCTCAACCACTTCCCTGAGCAGCCTGTTCCAATGCTTAATAAGCCTTTCAGTGTAAAAATGTTTCCTGATACCCAACCTGAACCTCCCCTGGTGCAACTTGAGGCTGTCTCCTCTTGTCCTATCACCTGTGACTTGGGAGAAGAGACTGACCCCTGCCTCTCTACAACCTCCTTTCAGGTAGTTGTAGAGAGCAATAAGGTCTCCCCTCAACCTCCTTTTCTCCAGGCTGAACAACCCCAGCTCCCTCAGCCTCTCTTCATAAGGCTTACCTTCCAGACCCATCACCAGCGGGTTTTTTTGCCTTTCTCTGGACCCACTCCAGCACCTCAATGTCTTTGTTTTAGTAGGGGACCCAAAACTACACAGTACTCAAGGTGGGGCCTCACCAGTGCCAACTACAAGGGAACAATCACCTCCTGAGTCCTACTCATCATGCTGTTCCTGATACAGGATGCTGTTGGCCTTCTTAGCCACCTGGACACACTGCTGGCTCATGTTCAGCCAGCTGTTGACCAACACTTCCAGGTACTTTTATTCCAGGCAGCTCTCCAGCCACTCTTCCCCAGTTGAACCCCCAACCAGCCTTATTGAACCTTGTCCCATTGGCCTTGGCCCATTGATCCAGCCTTGTTCATATCCTCCTGCAAATCCTTTCTCTACCCTTAAGCAGGTTGGCATTCCTACCTGGATTAGCATCATCTGCAAACTTACTGAGGGTGCACTCGATCTCCTCTAAATCATTGCTAAAGATGTTAAAGAGAACCAGCCCCAATACCAAGCCCTGGGGGACATCACTCATGAACGGCCACCAACTGGATTTAACTCTATTGACCACCACTCTCTGGGCCTGGCCCTCCAGCCAGTTTTTAACCGAATGAAGAGTACTCCCACCCAAGCCATGGGCAGCCAGTTTCTCCAGGAGGATACTGTGGGAGGCTGTATCAGAGGCCTTACTGAAGTCCAGGTAAATAACATCCACAGACTTTCCCTCATCCACTCTGAGGATTTTACAAGAGGAGGGTTTTTTTCCCAGTTTTCTGTAGATAATGCTTTCTTATCTTCCCTTCCTATTCTTCACTTGATCTTAAGAAATGAAGGTAGTACAGTGTGTCAGTGGCTTTGCATATTAATGCCTCAGGTTTCTGGTGGGGGAGAAGCTGCTGGAATGGGCTGAGCTCTCAGTCTGTGAACTCTGCAGAGCGCTGAAGAGTTATGTTCACTTGACTTGATGCTTTTTAAACAAATGGCGTTAGGTGAATTGCCATATAAATGCTTTTGCATTTTAGTTCTTAATTTTCATTTAATCTGAAAGTTAATTTTACACAGCATAAATTCTAATCACCTCCTGCAGCCAGTGTTGCCAGAAGTGCGTTGGCATCTCCACACAGGTCCATTACAGATACTTCTGTAGTAAAGGGCCATTTGCTAGGGCAGGTTTGGTAGGAATACAGATTTCGCTTTTATCAAATTGTTACAGCAATTGTACCTCCTGACTGTTTTTAGCAAACTTCAAGTGAAGAATTTTTAGTCTCCAGTACTAAATTGCCTTCTTTACATTTTTCTAGTTGTATCTTTCCAGCCCAGAGCCTTTAGACTTCCTTTCCACAAGGCTACAATATGAACAAGTGCCACACTTCTTAGAGTTTCTATCTAAATACTGATTATGGCCTTATCGTTAAGATAGGTTCTTGCCAAGTTGATACGGTGTCAATCTCAAGGGTTAATGATCTGTATATCTTTTTTCTTTTTTTTTTTTTTACTTTTTATCTCAGCAATGATACAGATCATTTCAGAGCTGGCTCTTACTTGAGCACCTAGATAACTACATCTCTCTGTTTGTTCCCAAGGCTGTTTCCAACCTGGATAAAATGTTCCCCTTCTATCATGAAATACCTTATTTAGGAACTTACTGTTGAGGGGAAAGGGTTCTGCCTATAAAACACCAGCTTTTTTCATTTCTTCAGCCCAGAGAGTCTGCCTGTCTGGGTATGACAAAGTATTTGCTAGCTTGACACTGGTTTCAGATTTATCACCTGCTCCGGTATCAGTATAGGCTCAGGAAAGGTAAGAACCTTGCAAAACTGAGGTGAGTGTGAAGCTTTCTCTTGTACCCTCCAAAGCTTTTGGCTGATGGCAAGTGGCTTATTTTAGGATTGTAAATAAACACTTGGTGGGTCCTAGGACATCTGTAACTGCTACAAATGCCTTGTGTGCATGCTAACATGTCTAATGGACCCCGGTGTTCATTGGTGCTTGTTATGGCCCTTGCTATAAAGACAGCACTGATCCTTTATTACCTCAGAAGCTTAGTTTGATATGGCCTGTATTATTTGCCCTTCAGTTTCACATCGCTTCGTGTTTTCCCACTCTGGCAACAAACAAGGAAAACAGAAAACCAGGAATCTTATGGGAGACCCGCTGTGCTGAGGGAGGAGCAAGAAACGTGGAGATGAGGACAGGCTGAGAGAGTTGGGGTTGTTCAGCCTAGAGAAGAGAAGGCTCCGGGAAGACCTTATAACAGCCTTCCAGTACCTGAAGGGGGCCTACAGGAGAGATGGTGAGGGAGTCGTTGTCAGGGAGTGGAGCAAGAGGATGAGGGGTAACAATTTTAAACTGAAAGAGGGGAGATTTAGATTAGATACCAGGAAGCAATTATTTACTGTGAGGGTGGTGAGACACTAGAAGAGGTTGCCCAGAGAAACTGTGGAAGCCTCATCTCTGGAAGTGTTCAAGACCAGTCTGGATGAGGCTTTGAACAACCTGCTTTAGTGGGAGGTGTCCCTGTCCACGGAACTTGATCTTTAAGGTCCCTTCCAACTCTAACCATTCTATGATTCTATGAGTTACTTTGACTGCTTCAGTATTCTTTTGCCTGTTTAGAAATTGGAGTTTAAAATGCAGTAGACCCGAAGTCTGTGGGCCAAGCATGACAGAGGTGACCTACTGACTAAGCTTTCTTGATACTCTGGCCTGTTATTAAGTGGAACTGTTGTCCACCAGTCAAATAAACACTTGACAGTATGTTTGCATGACCTATTTATATCAGTTTTTTGAAGCGAGCTAGTGGGCCAAAGCACCTTTTGTTGTGTTGCCTACATTGCTACTGAGAGTTGTTGGAGGATGCTGCTGCAGGGTGTCAGGCTGTCTGGTGTGTATTTGCATTTTTGTGACATGATGGTCTAGTAACTCAGTAACTTGTAGGCTACCATATGTTATGCCATCAATAGTACAGAAAATTTGTATATTTAGATGAATACTGAGAAGTTCTTTCCTTTGTTGCTGTTTCTCTTATCACATGACTGTGTTGATCATCTGTTCTGGTTTTGTAAGACACGACAGCTCATCTTTTGACCATGCCCATCTTCTAGAAGGATAGCAGGCAAGACTCACCTTGAAGCCTGACAAAGATGCAGAGGTAGAATTGCTGCTGGAGACACTGGAAGAAGTCTGTGACAAAGAACAGTCAGCAATTATCTATGGGATTGCCCATGTGGATGATAAGATCATCTATAGTTCCTCCTTTGTTATGTATTGGAGACCATCTTCTCCATTGCTATGGGGAGGCTCTGAGTCCAAAAGACAGCTATGAATTACTAGATTTACATCATACTTACCATTTGGAAGCAAGCTTTTTGGTGAAAGATCTATACAGGGAACTGTTCCCTGAGTTTCTAAAAGAGCACAACACCTTCCATGCACCAGTACGTGTGAGAGAGAAGGTGCCCAAGAGGCTTGCTTCTGTTGCTTAGTGGCTGATGACTTTGGAGTGGGAAAAGTCTACTATAGGGAAAATGAATAAAAAATTTGCCTTTTACTGGCAAATTCCATGAGATCATCAGGAACCTCATCCAGCACTGAGTCCGTAAGTTCTAGCACTGTGGGCACCTGCGATGTCATAAGCAAGAAGAATTTACTACTCCTTTTGTATGAGGCTTCATGGATTTCCACAGATGTACTGACTGGCATCACTGTCCCAGGCTGGAACACCCCTCTCCTCTCCACCTTCTGCGCACGTAGATCTTGAGAGCGGGAAAGACTGGTACTCCCTTTTCTCCAGATAAATGAATATCCAAGGAGAGTAGATCCTTAAGCGCACCCTGGGGAGTGATGCCAACAGCCTGTGGCATAGGGTCATGACAACCCATGTAGACAAGCATGTGTGGTGTAAAGGGTCCATTTATTCACCATGAATCTGAGAGCTATGTAGCCTTTGAAAGCAAAAAATTCATGTTTGAGCCAAAAAAAAAATGAAATACCACTCTTCAGAGATAGTGGTAGAATAGGAAGAGGTGGTCCATTACTTTACATAGAACAAAAGCTGCAGACGGTGTTGCTGAGAAGTACTCAAGCTTAGGACATTAATCCTAGATTTAGGTAGGAATAATCAGTTTCCAAATACCTGATGAGGAACAGTTCATTAGGCACTTCTAACTTCAGTATAGTTACAGCAAATTATTAGTTTGCTACCTCTCTTTTAGGATCAAGGAACTAGTAAAATAACAGCAATAATAACGATACAGTCTAGATTTGTTATCTTAGTGCCCATATCAGACCAATTTATGGCAGGAGAAAAGACAGTGGGAACATTAGAGGTAGGCTCTTGGTGGGGATAATTATTCCCAAATGACTACTGGGGAGAGGTGAGTATGGAGAGATGATGGTGGGTGGATCTCAGAGGGGAATAACATGTATTGATCGTATTTATCAAACGCAGTGAGCTGACCACAAGATCCATAATAGTATATTGGCTCATTATAGTACAAAACATATATTAGCTCTAACATAGATTACACCTTTAGTTTTAATCCCCACCACCGCTAAGGGAGTCATGAAGTTCCAGCAAAGGATCTGATGGGAAGGGAGTAAATAAATGGTCTTGCAGAGAACCGTCCAGCTGCCGTGTCTCATGGAAATGGATGCTGGGAAACCAGTAGGCGAAACTGTCATTTTGAACATCGGTTGCTGCTGCTATTCAGTTGTCCTGTGACTCATTTCTAGCTTAAGAAAACATACTTTAATTTTAAACTTACCCTACACAAATTTGTGATGTTATGATTTAGAGGGTCCTAAACTCCTGAGTGATTTTCAATCTTGTTAAGCATCGGTACAAATTTCACAGTTGGCGCTGAGAAACTGTAGGTTTTGGGAAGGTGAAAATCCAAGTTCTCTAATAAATAAGCTGTTCTTTAACCCATAGAAGATGGTGGTGCTTTTTATCTTTTTGATACCAAGAACCTCAGGATATCATTCCATCACCTTCAGCTGAGCCAGAAGTGTCCTGGCTGGAGATGCAGACAGTGCCTGTGCTAGGGAAGGAGGCTGTATTACCATCACAAGAGGAAATCCTACTCCCCAGACACTCTTGCTTGAGCAGGGAGGAAGAGGAGGTGTTTTTCCTCTTGCTCTGGAGGAAGAAGCAGGTCAGCTGGGTGCCAAGCAGAGAGGCAGCTGCACTTCCTAGGGTGAGGAGCACTGTGGTGGCACAGCAGGGGCTCCGCAAGACACACAGCTCAGCAGGAATGTTTTGCAGGGTTATTTAACTGACCCACACCTATTGCTTTAGACCATACTGGCTGGTGCATATGAAAAAGTAAGTACTTCTCAGATGTGCTGAAAAAATATTTTTACACCATCTGTGGGTATTTCCTAGCTAGTAAGCACAGAGACTGGGGAGCGATGGGGAATAGGGTGTGTGTCCATGTGTTATGCTGAGAGATTACAACCATATTATGCATATTTTGGCCCTTCCTGGAACATCTGAGACAAATAGCATTTCTGTGTTATCTACATTCCCCTCACATTTTTAAGACAAACACTTCAGGCTCTCCTTAAAGGTTTATGAACAGAATCCTAGAGATCACTGCTCTCTTAAGCAGTCGTACCTCTACTAATCCATCAGGACCTAGTACTTCAGTTACAACATCCCACTCTCTCTAGCAAGTTGTTGAAGCTGCGTAGCAAAGTTGAGTACTTCAAATCATGCCAGTTAGAGCTCAGTCCTCATTCCCACATAAACACAACCATTTTGCAAACATGATCTGATATTAATTACCCCCCTGGCACCAAAAGTCAGGATTTCCTGATGCAGCCCGCTAATGTAAAATGCATTAGTGAAAATGTTGGCTCCAAGGGGTTAGGTTCTCTAAATAAACATAGCAAAGTTCTTCTTTATTTGCTACTCCCAGGCTATTCTGAAAGACTGATTTCTCCAAGAAGAAGAAAAAAAAATAGACTAAAATCATCCTTGGGTTTTTAATAGGTTATAAATGACTTTTTTCTATTCAGTTGCAGGAACTGAATGTCAAGTTGTAGATCAATGAAATCTGACTCTTTCTTGTCTTAGAATGAAGTTTGTCCGAGCTCCTTTCTACCTTCATGTGCTTTGTACTGTCTCTCTGACAGCAAATGACTGAGGGGCCGGATTGCACTTCTGACTTTTACGTGAAGGTGGCAACACTAAAATTTGTGTGTAAAAACGGAAAAGTTTGTAAGACGTAGGGAAGATTATTATGTAAAAAAAAATAAAATAATATCCCAATGTCCAAGGCAGTGACTTAGAATTATTTTTCTTCCACTAAAAATGGGAAGGAGGACTCAAACAAAGGCAGCTTGCAATGAATGAGAAATGTTCAGCTCTGTTAACAAAATGCGGCTGTGAGGCCAGTGATTTCCATCTGAGAAATTGCCCGTGTCCTCATTGGCAATACCAGCTTAAGGCACTGCCACCTTCTGCCAGTTCTGCAGTACGTTGCCTTCGTGTTTGCTCTAAGACTTGGACACGATCAGGAATTTGATCTGGCTTGAGCAGAAAAATCAGGAAATATTTTAAAAAATCCTCCAGCAGGGTAAATCCCCTGAGCCATTCCCAGCTCGGTCCCAAGCGATGATATCCTCGGACACCTGACAAGGCACAGTGAGCAGTGAGAGTAAGTGACAGCAGCAGGAGCTAATCCAGACATCATCACTCAGAGCTCCCTATTGCTGAGCTGCTGCTGCACCCTGAGTGCCAGCAGCAAACAGCTGGGGACATGACCTTGTGGCTTGTGCTGGCAGCATTCACAGAGTGAGAGCTGCCTGCCCTGCCTGCGCAGGGCCCAGCACGCTGGCTTGCCTGGGGAGGATGCCAGTGTGGGGCAGGACTGGAGAGCATCAGGGAGGGGTGAGCTCCACATCCAGATGGTCTCCCAATTCTTGCTGGCCATGCCACCGGATTCATGAGCTCCTCCAAAGTCCCATGCTGTAAAATTTCCCCACGGGCTAATAAAAGGCCGCCTTAAAATGCCTGTGTGAGATACCACAGAAGTCCTAGACCAACAAGTTATAAGCCAGCTTGGACTCCCCTGCCTCACTGACTGCTCCCCATCCTATTTATCCCCTGGTTTTAGAGTGGTCTTTGGAGATGAGGCTCAAGGCATTCATCCTTGTTTTGCCGCTTCTATTGTTGCTTTTCCCTCCCTAGGGATCAGGAAAAGGGAGCGTGTTCGCTGCCCACCCTAGCCTGTTTATGCAGTATAATGAGGCTGAAACAGTAGTGAGGATTTCAATCCATAACTGGCAAGTACTATATAACTAGATTGTCAAAATAATGTGTACTCAGTCCTCTTCCCATTTCAGAGCAGCTAAAAATATACGCACTGGTATGATAAGTTCAGATACAAATACAAGCATCTCATCCCCATCTGATTTGAAACACAAATGCCTGTTTAATATTACTCCACTACAAATAAACAAATTTGTATCTGAAATGCCATCCAGCACGTATAATAAAATCTATTCAGCTAACGGTCTTGTCACATTTATAAGAAGGGCTGAAACCTGCAATAGGCTGGAAGAAAATTCAATTACAATTTCAACAGAATACTTGTCCAGATCAAATTTTGTTTGGATCATCTAATGAGGCACACTTAATCGCTGGAAAACTGCAGCACTTTTTAGAGCAGTTTTCAAATGTTAATTGTATCTTTTTATTTCAACAGTTTGTGAATGCCATGTTTGATTACAAATTTAACTTTCTTGATTCCAACTAAAATGAAAGCCCTTTCTGTATTGGTATTCTAGCCTTGCATATTCTATTCGTTAGTTGAATCCAACCCTAGAAAATGTTTTACTTCTGTCTTCTACACCTGTAGAGGGAAGACTGAAATGGCACCTTCAGTCTACTCCAAAATTTGTTCTTAATCTGAAAAAAAAAAAGTTTCCTGTACAAGTTTTCTACCAGGGTCAAGATCTAGGGGAGGGGGTAGAGGATTCTAAAATTTTGAAACTAAATGCCTCTTTTCTACCCAGAGTTTTCAGAATTCATCCTTTGTCGCACAGGTCTGAAAGGTTAAAAATAACTGTACCTCCTGAGACTTCTCCCTGGGCTGTTCTCTTCCCTGGGATTCTGTAAGCTTTTTCCACCCAAACTGGGTCAGCCTCCATGCCTAATTTTAAAATCTCTGGGATCCAGCACTTTATAAAAATCAATGAGAACTTTCCCATTATATAATCCCAGCAGTCACATTTGATATGCTCTGGCCTTTTTACGCTGAAGCTTGATTTTATATATTGAAATGGTGATTATTAGTTTTAAAAAACTGTGAGCTCCTTTCAGAAAATTATGGGAAAAAGTCTTCATACGTGGAGTCTTTTCTTTGTCACTTTATGCAGACTCTTTCCTTTTCAGGCAGAAGAACTACAGGCAGTTGAAACGAGAATATTTCCTGATTGAACTTAGGAAATTGTCTTTTAAATTGAAGGTTGTGGAACTACATTTGCTTATATTTGCTCTGATTGCGTTGGTGATTTCTTTAATCTCTGAAAATGTCATTACAAGAGATGGTAACGGACATTACAAATAGCTCTACAAATACTGGTTTTCTAGACATTTTGGTACTAGAGCTGTTCATGCAGCCAGCCTGAGATGTCTGAGAAGAACTCAAGCAATATTAAGTGATATAGGGGACCATCGCTATCAGATCAATGAATAAACCAAAATTATTTAGGTAGTTTTGTAAAATACCTCATTGTTTTTCCAGTCTCTGCTCAGAAAGACTCTTCTTTGCTGTGCTGCTGACAAAATATTTGACAGCTCTTTGACTGTTCACTTGCTAAACCAGTGTCCATCATACTCACCTTTTTCTGTGCTCTGGGTTTTCTTGCAACATCCAGCTGTTTCTGGACTTAGACTGTGTACTGAAATAAATAAGATTTTTTTTTCATCTGTGTTTATGCAGCACCTAGCACAGTGTCATCCTGGTGCATGGCAGGGAACAGAAGATGCTCCTGCAAAGCAAATTAACAGTGTCTTCGGGATTTGGAAATTACACGAAGAATTATTCAAGATTCGGCTCTAGAAAGTAAATCACTGAGTCAAATTGTTAATGATAGCTGTGACAGGCTCCTTGGTAGCAATGCATGGTTTGGAGTATTTTTGTAAACAATTTGACAAATACTTTAGATAATGAACAAAGTAATAAAAAATCAATGTCTGTTCCTAGATAATTTGTGAAAAGGAAAAAGGAGTATGTTTATCAAATATATTGTTTCTGCAAATAGTTCACCTCATGATTTCAGAAGGGAAGACAAAATGAGCTCAACAAAACAAACATTGGGTTTTATGTCAATACCTTTGTAAATGGCAATGACAGAAGGGAAATACAGCTAATACGGTATGGGAACAAAATAATTTCTAAACTGAGTATTCTGTGGCGACTCTCCCGAACATCACCAGCTCCTTAACCACGACAAATCCGAGGTGTCACACACTACTGCCTGGCACACTCTGATGCTGAAGCCATAGGAGAGCCCTGGCTGTGCTGTTCCAGCAGCACTTCCCAGCTTGCCCACTCTTTCACTCCCCATCCTGCACCGTATATTTCCTTTTGCTATCTGTCTGCAGCAAACAGCTGTTTGGGAAACAAACAGGCATGTTTCTGAATTCCAAGGGAACAACAGCCCAGCTCACAGCAGATTTTCTTATGACTTTTTAAGGACAACATTAATATCATTTATAGTCACCTTAATCATTGCCTTTGACAGAAACAACCGCAGAAGAGGGAAGCTTCTTCCAAGAGATTGACTCTGCCTTGCCTGTGGCTTCCCCCTTAATTAGGAAGCCAGAGGCATGTGTCTGAAACCTACCTAGGATGGAACCGGGCAGGTTTAGAAGCCCCAGGATATATATCATTTCAAAACTCAGCTACCCCAGACCCTAGCGAAGGTGCAGATATGTCTGCATGACCTGCTGTCACATCCTTTCCTCGGTGGCATTGAGTTTCACAGCAACTCCCCTCCCTACCTTCCAAGGTTTTCATTTCAGGCTGGTGAATCATACTTCTCCTGTCACTGGGGTTCGCAGATGGAGGGGAACAGCTACTCCATAGAGGTACCATAATTTATTTTGTTTCTGATTGGAGTCATCATGATTTTTAATGTGTTATTTTCAGTCTGATCAGACTTAGGAGAGGAAATGGGTTAATGCCATAACTGGGAAGAGAGTGGAAAGCAAAGCTAGAGGAGTACAGAAAACCACCAGTGCTCGGACCCCTTCTTGCTGTAGGGTGCCTGCAGACACACCAGCTTATGACCTGGGAAAGAAATGCAAATCGAATGTGTGCGTATGTGAGTGGCTGGTTGTGTTCTGCCAGTGCCCATTTACTTTTCCCTCAGTGCAGATGCTCCTCCTTCCTCCTGTGGGAAAAAGAAGAACATGAAGTTCGAGGTCTGCATTCTCAGCTCTTGTGTGCTCCCCCTAGTAGGGCAGCTGGTGTTGCTCTCATGGTGATGACAAGCCACCAAGCACAGCTTGCCAGCAGCATCAGTGCTCTGTGCCGGGGAAATCCCACCACTCAGTCTGCTCCTGAACAACAAAGTGAGGCAGCGGTCTTCTGCTGATGGAATGGCGCGTAGGGAAGGGGGATTCTCAAGCTGCTCTTGGATGGTGGGGACCTGCCAGGATGGAAGCAGACCCTGGTCAGGGCTGTCAGCAACTTGCTGTGCTGTCCTCCCACCCTGATGAAGCTGTAGGCTTCAGCACTGCTTGCTGCTCCCCTAGGGGGCTGAGGAGCAATTTCAGAGCTGGCTTCTTGAGACTTGTAGCCACCCCTTAGACCTCTGTGTTTTATTCCCCAAACCAGAATCTCATTATATTGTGGAGGAAGAGACTCTCTGGAAAAAATATTTTCTCTGCCAAATGTTAGGACCCTAAATAAGAAGGAGACCGCAGTTGGAGAAGAGGCCGAGTATCATGAACCCCTCAGGAGGTCTCTTCTTTCTCATTAAAGCCCTAGGACTAGGTAACATATGTCTGGGAGTTTTATCCTCCTCCTTTTTAAAGTATTCTTTTCCATTAGTAGTAGTAATCTTTTAGGGATGTGTTTTCATTTAGTATCCTACTAAGCAGAGAGACAGGTAACCATGGATTCCACGTCCAAAAGCCTGCTTGCAATGAGGGAAAAACGATATCTTGAGCAGGGAGGTGGCACTGAGTTCTCCAGCCTCGGCTCTACATTCGCTCACACCTCAGCAAATATTTTCTAGGATCTTGGGGGCATTGGTGGCATTTGCATAACTGAGTAATAAATGCCTGCGGTATTGAACTCCTTTTTGGGGTGTCAGATGCTCTTCTGCCATTAAGCCCATGCAAAGTCAAGATACACGAGTGGGGAGTAAACTGCCCGGCAAGAGAAGACAGTAGGCATGGAACTCCACTATAATCTATGAAGGTCTATGAGTCTATCCAAAAATGGGTTGTAGTAGTATTTAAATCTCAGATATCTGTGGAAAATATGAACTTAACTTTTTGTCCTCATTACTTCAGCATGTGTACATCCAAACTGAACACAGAGCATCGAGAACTCTGAACTTTGTTTAAAGCCTATGCAAAGTTACAGCCTCAAGTTCACATCTGAAGCACCAAAGAAAAGGAAATCTGACTTTCAAAAAGCAACTGTAAGTTCTACTTTAAAAGTAATGTGGTGGGTTGACCTTGGCTGGATGCCAGTTGCTCACCAAGCCACTTTATCACTCCCCTCCTCAGCAAGATGGACTGGGAAGAAAATAAGATGGCAAAAAACCCCTTGTGGGTCAACATAAATGCAGTTTAATGAAACAAAAGCAAAATCTACACACAAAAGCAAAGGAAAACAAAAGATTTATTCTCTGCTTTGTATCAGCAGGCAATGTCAAGCCATTTCACGGGAAGCAGGGGAGCTCAGTATGCAGAGAGGTTGCTCCAGAGGACAAAGGTCATAATAATAAATGGCCCCACCCCTCTTCCTTTCTCTTTGTTTTTATTGCTGAGCAGACATCATATGGTATGGAACAACCCTTTGGTCAGTTTGGGTCAGCTGTCCTGGCCATATCCCTTTCCAGGATCTTGCTCACCCCCAGCCTACTGGTGAGGGGGGAACGTTGGAGAGACAGCCTTGATGCTGTGGGAGGTCATCAACAGCCTTCTAACTACAAATACAAAGCACAGCACTGTGAGGGCTGCTTTGGGGAGAATTAACTCCATCTCAGACAGACCCAATACAGGTAGTAATGAAACGCCCATGGAGGGGAACTGTGTATCATACCCTCTTTTGTTGGATTCAGACATGCTCCTTGGTTTGGAGAAAAACAAAAGCAAAGAGTTGGGAAAACCATTCCAGGAGGGATTGATTTCAGTTTGCTGAGGTTACAGGAGTCTCGCCCTGACTGCTCTTGTTCTCCAGGAGGCTAAGTGGTTATCTTAAATGCAAGGGAGTCTTGCCAGGTGCAGCAGCCAGTCAGGCAATAGCAAGGATCCAGTAAAACACAAACAAAAACCCAAAGAAACCCAGTCCTGGTCTGCCCAGAAATAAGATTTTTCTTTTACCCACCTGACCTGATTTGCAGAAACATTACTTGTAGTACTAGAATTTTTCCTTCAGAGGAGAATGAATTGCCTTCTGTGGACTCTAGCTTGCCAACTGCACTTTGCTTTCCCTTGCACAGCCTGAATTTTCTTTTCCTGAGACCTGATGAGCATTCTATTCAAACAAATACCTAGTAGCACAGTGCAGGGGAAATCTGGCAAGCCTTCTCCTCCTGATGGTTAAAGTATTACATTTCACTGTGCGTGATAGCAAACTATGTTTTGATAGCTTTAGATGTGAAATGCCAGTTTAAAAGGTGGCACAGAGATTCAAGTGGCTATAACCTACTGGAAATCAGTGAGTGCCTAAGCCTCTTCATGCTAAATTTGGTCTTTCTATACAATTTCCATGCTTGTAATTTTTGGGGCATTTTGAAGATTGCTTTTCAAGTCTTCTTTTTGCCAGCAGCTGACTTTGAAGCCCAGCCTAACGCTCTTTCAGTCCTTCAGATGGACTTCACAGCTTTCCAGAAGGTCCATAATATCTGGTGCCTGATGGTACAATGGTTTGATACAGTTTGGATGACTTTTCCCTCTGTCTGAGAGCCTGGATCACTCCTTGGGCTGATTCCCTGGGTGTGAGTGACCCGCAGCTCCCACTCTTTGTGGGCTCCCTGCAGCACATCCTGGCATCAGCTCCGCAAAGCGACTTTGCAGATAATCTGCTTTAGATCCCTTGGGACTGACCTTAACACCCTACAGCACAAGCTGACTCTTCCCAGAGCACCACCTCCTCTGCATCCCGCTGTTTCAGCTTTCTGCTTTGGGTAGGCTGGGACTTGAATGCAAAGGAAATCTTGGCAAGGGGCCTGAAAACCAAACATTTCTTATGATGGTGGGTACAGAGCACATGCAGAACCAAACAAAGCTCACCTCTTCACTGGATGACTTTACCATCTCACATGGACCTGCTGTTAAACAGGAACCCCTCTTTCTAAAGCATGTCTCCCTGCCTCTGGGGCTGTGAACCTCAAGTGATCAAAAATCACAAGCTAGATGCTCTCATGAGAATCAAAGTGAAAAATCTACCCCCCCCTCAGTCATTAAATTACAAAATTTGCCTTCCTTTGCAATGTTTGTACACCAACTTTTTTAGAAAAATCAATATTTAACACACCCAGAAATTAACACCTTGTGTTGCCTACTTAGGTAGGGATTCTGCACGTGCCGAAGACAAGGGAAATCGGTGTCATGCCGCATCCTGGACTTTCTTCTCTACTGTAGCCTCATCTCTCCCCTACACTTGCTCATGTATATGGGTTCTGAAATGGAGATGGATGTGTATTCTTTATGCACCCACTGTGAAATTATTTTTCAATACATATTTATGTGAACAGCAAACATCTTTAAATGTAAAGTTGTCATTATAGTGTCAACTATCTTGCTAACTGCTGGAAAACCCCTAACCTAAGCAGTGCTTTTTATAACTCAGCACATTAATTATATTTAGAATCCTTAATTATCTCTTTTCCATAGTCAACTCTAATAAATTCCAAACATTTAAAAATAATTTTAAATAATGCTGCTTTCTTTGCATATTTTCAATCAACTGCACAAATATCTAAATTAGCTGGTGATTACACGACATTTGGTTTACTTTAGAAACTGGTAATTAGTTGTCCAATGCAACACTTTCTTTTCCCCTCACTGCCCGGGGACCTGCTCCTGGGCACTGGAATGGGGTCCCAGCTTTCCTTTGTCCCCCTCTCCCTGCTCCAGCTGCAGGGTGTCCTTCCTTATCCGCCAGCCCAGGTGGAGGTCTCAGCCTCAGGGAACAGCAGAAGCAGTGGCTGCTGCAGCTGTGGAGACAGCACCTCCACCATCCCTCCGCACCTAATTATTCTGCCTGGCTCTGGCTAATCGCAAGGTGAGCAAATTTTAGGAGCAAATACAATTGGGAGTAGCTGCAAGCTATTTGGTAGTGGTAGGCTCTGGGTTTCCATGCACCAGCTACTCCAACCAGGTGTCTTCTTCTTGGCAATATTCGACTGTATTAAATCCTTCCACACTCCAAGCAAACCAAGATAAAAGAAGAGCACAAATGAATTACAAATGTTGGGTGGCAACATGTTTAAAACTGGGCCATGCACATATACTAACCCTTTCACTTATACACTTTTGTGTATAAGTGACTAATTGACCAGAAAGATGTCTTTTTAATTAAGGTTTTTCACTACAAATGTGTTTTGAAATTTTACAAATTTCTGCTGTAAAATTCCCTTTAAGCAAATTTTAATTTACCATAGTTACTGTTTGGAAAGTAAATATTAAATAAGTATAACCTTTGTTTGTTTTTTTGTTTATTTGTTTTTTAAGATAACACACACACATTTTTACTTGAAAATATTTCACCCCAACAGATCTACATATGTTTTATAAACAGTTCTTGTGATGCTCAAAAATTTTCAGTGAAGTAAAATTCCATCCAGTAGGAAACTTTTTGGGAAAAAAAAATCACATCTTACTTTCTTTAAAAAAATAAAATTCCTTTTATGTACCTGACTTTTTTGGCACTAGA
The DNA here is from genome assembly GCA_013400055.1 of Nycticryphes semicollaris. Taxonomy (NCBI): domain Eukaryota; kingdom Metazoa; phylum Chordata; class Aves; order Charadriiformes; family Rostratulidae; genus Nycticryphes; species Nycticryphes semicollaris. Next base: position 92,994 of record VXBJ01005657.1, read on the forward strand.
TAATTTTCCTTTCCTTTAAGCTGTTTTTTATTGTGGGTTTTTTGGTGGGAAGGAGACAGAGGATTGAGGTAGGCAGGTGAAGAGAGGATGAGGAGTGTGTAGGCGAACTTTTCAAAGAGAAGGGGAGAGAACACCAGAAAGAAATGATAACACTTGCCATTTTCATTGATAATTTAATTTCTCCCTTTGCTGTACTGGTGCACATAGCATAGTGCAGCTGCATGATGTACCCACAAAGACTTCCCATATGGAAAACGTGACACTACTGAGATATCTTCAGAGAAAGAGGATGATGGCATGAAAGTCAGAACTAACAGCTCATTGTGGACAGTTTCACATTTGTTAGAGATGTTCTTCCTGAAGAACCACTGGATTTTTTCCTAGGATGATTTCTGAACTGATCAGCCTGGGGAGGACTACCTTCCTACCTAGCTCTCTTGTTTGTGCTTGTTTAATGTACAGATTTAATAGTGTTTCCCAGTGGGGCAGAGATGAGGGGTGTGAGTGCTGCTATGTCCCATTGCGTGGCCTCAGGCAGGTCACTTACTTAACCTCGCTGGGCAGATGGGACCCTCATTTCCTGCTCACCTTAGTAAAGCACTTTGTCAACTTTGGATGAAAAAGCAGTGCTTTTATTTGGGGATCGCTCTACTCTGGCTCTGTGGCAAAAAAAAAAAAAAAAGGCGATAATAAAACAGGGACTGAGTTTGCCCTTGGGGTAGTCAAAAAGAAGATGAACATTTGAAGATAGTTGAAGAAATATTTTCTGGCAGATCATCTCATGTGAAAGAAGGAAAGTGGAAGCAAAGGGGAAATACTCCTAACAGGAACAGAAAAGAGATCTGTGTCTTGGGGCTTCCTTTCGTGTGCCAGGACTTCTGTGATGCAGGCCTCCACCCTCTTACCATCCTTTAAATTGCTCTGTACTGGGAATTTCTTACTGTTATTGGAGTGAAGTGAGGACTCTCCCAAGGATACGTCTCAGCAAACTCTCTCAAAAACTGACAGGCCAGAAAGCTTCTATGGCTCCTCTGAGTTGTGAGCCTGGAGCAACACTGAAGAGAGCCAAGAGCCAAGGAACAGAGGAAATCGAGCCACACATGCAGGCAGATGAGGAGAAAACAAAGCTTCTCAAATATTGTCATAGCATCTATCTTCTGTTGCATCAAGGAGGCAACACACAGCAAGGAAAAATCACGGAACACTGGAAAATTCAGGATAGATCCTTTAATAGAAGAGGATTAGGAAAGCTGGTGGTCAGAAAGAAAACACTGATTCTGACATCGTGATAATGCACAGATATTTTTCTACTCAAAGGACTCAGAATAAAGTAAAGGACAAAGTACCTTCTCCAGAAATAAAAGTTATTTAATCTCTGTCAGCAGAAAGGAGTTTGTATCAAGATCTCCTTAGACTTCTTCATTACTGACTATGAGAAAAATAATAGCACCACTTTAAAGATGGGAAATCTAATTGCCAGGCAAATCAAGTTTCTTTCTGCTGTCACACAATATATCTAACTCATACCAGACATGGGCCTCCTACACACCGGGTCATTTACCTGTTAATTTGCTTGTCAACTCTTAAGAAAATACTTTGGTTGTAAAGGAGGACTATACAATACTTCACCTTGCAGAAGATGATTACAAGGCACCCACATCATCCTTCTCTAGCCAGTCCGTGGCATCATTAGTCTGTCTAGGTAAAGAGTTCCCAAAGGCTGGCACATAAAATCTTAATTCACAGCCTGCAAAAGAGATTTTTAAAATTCTCTTTGTATCCTAGAGCTATCTTGTTACACAGCCCCCCTCATGAACCAAACTGTGGGTACAGGGTTTGGTTTTGTTTTTCCCATCGTGTGGCTACTAATGTTTGCACAAAGTGGGTGATGGCATGACTATTGCTTTCTGTGTCTTTTGTTGTTTTCCTTGTGTTTTAAACTCGTTCTGCACTGTGTTAATAGCAAGATACAAGGCGGTAGAGACTCAGACCAACTGACTACCTGTTTATGTAAGTGCACCTCTGCATGTTGGTTTTTTCTGCCTTTGATTCCTATAAAGTGTTTTTCCCTGTGGGGTTATATTTTAAGTCATGTTATAAAGATGATGCACATTTCCCCTGTCCCAGGGTTATTTGCACTGGATTGCAGCTACAGAGAAAACTCAAAGGATAGATGTGCAACTAAACAGCTCAGACGAGACACAAACCACTACGAAATACATTATTAAGTAAAATGACATTTGATTTGTAGCTGTGAGACCAACCCCTTTTGACATTCAAGGGAGCACAGCTATGGTCTGCCTTGAAAGCCTCCACACATCGATAGTTTTTCTGTTGCTAGGAGGAAGGGTTTTGAAGTGGGAGGAGAAGCAGAGACCCTCTAGTCAACAGAAGGATCCTCATGTAAGGGTCAAGAGGGAGCAGAACTCAGAGAAAGAAAAAAATTCAGCTGACCATACTGTGCTATTCTCTATTCACTTTAATAGCTACACCTAATAATATGCTTTAAAGCTAAACCTCAGGAATGTCAGGAGTTTTTTCTCACGGTGACATCCCACGTAGGAGGAATCTCCTGAGTTCTCTCTTTAAAACAGAAAGATGAAACAAAACTTGCCTTGGAGAAATTTCCTCTGGATTTGAGCTTGTTGGTGTGTTGTTTACTCAAATGATTTATGGACTGGAGATTAGTGAAGTCATAGCAACACAGAAATTGCCAAGTGAAAATAAAACCAGCCCTGTGTACTTTTATTGAACATAATCAAGGAAGCAGCTGACAAACAGTTTTTTTCCCCCTGTTACGCAGAGACTTTGTATGAGACAAAGATGATTCTCACCATTCAAAACTCTTTGAGCAGCACCTGGCATTCGAATAACTGGCATGGTTAATTTGACTTGCCAAATAACAGTATATTTTGTATCTTGCCATACCTTATATATAACCCACAAAGACTTATTCCCTCCCCGAGGCAAGGAGGAGTGCTGCCACAGACCTGCTGTCAAGTTGCACAGGGTGAGACTTGTCTTTCTGTAAACTAGTGAAGGGCCATGAGGCTGAGCTGAGCTCATCCCCTGGCACCTCCAAAGACCATGGAGAGGGCCATGCACCTCTGCACAGAGGCAGCATCTTTTAGGATAGGACAAATGGCCTCTGGATGACTGCACAGGCAGCCCTTTGGAGGCTTTCAGAAAACCTACATTTCAGAGACAGGTTCAGGTCCTCACCTTCCCCCTCTGAAGCCTCGCCTTACTTTTCTAACCACAAAAAAAATGATTAGGATGACTGTGTTGCTATGCCAGTGTAGCACAGCAAAATGGCAATGCCACTTCCTACTGAGGAGAAGCAGGACAGGATAAACTTTAACTGGTTACTCTAAATATTTGTGGGTTCAACCACTGTTTTATATGTACCATATCTCTTAATTTGATATTATCTATTTAGATTGCCAAGCCCTGCACATGAGGACTCTCTCTTTATTTACTTTGCACAGCAGTGTATACAACAGGATGATGTCTGTGGTGGCTGGAACTTTCTGCTGCAATTTAATAGTTTGATCCAGAATGACCGAGCTTGAAATCTCACTTCAGGAGCAGTGTAACAAGGAGGTGGCATCTTGTTGGCTTCCTTTGGCACATTCATGAGTAGCCTTGTGAGAGCATATCAAATCTTATTCAGTCACAGTAGGTAAGTATAGAGGAATGAAGATTGTCTGTGGTCCTGCAAACCTGAGGAAGTATAGATAACTGCATCTATCAAAGCTGGCAAATTCCAGCTTAGTGCAAGACTTGGGATGGTGTGTGTCAAGACCAGTGAGTAGAGCAATTTTTTTGAAGTGGCAATTTGGGGGCAAAAAGATCAGTACAAGACCTAAACTGAAAACACATATCAGTATCTTGCTGGTGTTTCTATATGTAGCTGAGTAAAAGCACATTAATTTAAAAAGGGAGTGGAAAGACAATACGTTTTTACAAGTTCAGACTCTACAAAGACTTTTTGGAGTCAGGCAAACACTGGTTCTTTGGGGCAATGGTCATAGCTTCAAAGTCAAGGATCCAGTTGAGAAATTTCCTGGAGGCTGTCAAAGACAAAACAAAAGTCCTTGTGGGCATGCAGATAGATAACCGAGAAGATGGTCGTTTAGCAGAGATGCAGATCTGCTGGTAGGAAGCATAGGTGAGTGCCCAGACGGAGCTGTATGAAGATGGGCCACCTTGCGTGTCTTAAAACTGACATCGAAGAAAGCAATCAGAAAAGCTTTCTCCTGCTTTATAAATCTCCATATGAGCTAGCAGGTCCTCTGATGTGAGGTTCTTGTGATAGTGGATTATCCAAGCTCTAATCCTTTGGTGTTGTCTGGGAGACAGTCATCTCCTCCGTTAGATACCACACTCCTGACCCCGTTGAGCTATTTGCCGCAGAAGCCGATGTGTATAAGCGGTGTTAGTATCGCTGTCCCAGACAGGTTACTGGGAGTTCATATCCTACCATGTCGCATTTCCCCGTCTCACACTGCGGCTGTTTTGGTCTAACTGCCTCTCTGTAGATGGAGCTCTGCCAGGACGGCTCAGAGAAGTGACATTACCTTTACCCAGTTCTTATTGCAACAAGAAGGAATAACATCTTTTTTACTCGGTGCTGAAGCAGTGGAATACTGCCAAACCCCTGGAAAGCCTCCAAATCGGCACATTTCTCCTGCCCATTAAAAACTAATACAGTACTACCAAAACAGAAAGCACTGTTGACAAAAACATATTTTTTCCCACAATTTAAGATCCCAATTTACATGTAAAATAAACATTGAATACAGATTTAATTCACTTTTTACATCTTCTGATGGTGTATAATAGGAATAACACCTCTTTTAAAGTAAACTAGAAAAAAGCAGACTTTCATGCACTGAATAAAGATCTCGGCTCACAATTTTGGCTTCCTCGGCACATAGCGCTAGTTTAGTTCCTAATTTCCTCTCAAGTGACTTAATGGTACTGTATTGCTTAATTATAGCAGTTGCAAACTCCATCCTCTAAGAAATATCACTGGGACCCAAACATCTGCAAGATTCTGAAGGAGGAAGATACCACATAAAATGCCCATTTTTGTATTATTTTCTGTTTATTAGTCCATCACACATAGCACAGCGACTAAGCAGAAGGAGCAAGCTAGCATTTAAATAAGAACCAAAGGTAATGAAATGTAAGATATTAAGTTACACAAACCCTCTCTCCTTCAAAGGCTCAAGCTACCGTAGGAGGCACCTGCATGTAACGTGAGTTTTTTTGAAAGCAAAATACAAGTGGACCAGAGACCATAAAGATGGGATATATCTACTGGGTCATCTTAGCCCACCCTTCCCCTAGCAGGTGGATGTTGTTCTCAGCTGCCTTTTATTGCTATTGTGTCACATCTTCTTTTAAATGTCCCAAGTGATATGGCTTCTACCCTTTCCCTTTGGGAGTCTTTCATGGCCTATTAGATCTCACTCTCAGGAAGCTTTTTCCCTGATTTTTCAATGCTACTTCTCCTTTTTGTAGTTTTATTCCCTTTACTCCCAGCTGGAACCATTTCAGTACCTTTAATATTTCTTTTCCCTCCCCTCTTCTTTAACATTACAAGCAAACATTTGCATGTGATAAAAACAGTTATCCCGTGTCCTAAAGTACACAGGAATTCAAGTTTTTGGAGAAGGGGAGAGTAGACAGAGAAGGATGCAGCTTACAAAGCGTCTTATACCTGTTCTGGCATATTTGGCAACACTATTTGCAGTGCAACCTCAACACCATGCCACAAACAGTAGCCACCACCACAGAGAAACGTGGTCCTAGCAGTGGTCTGAAGGCAGTCAGATGTGGAGTCAATCCTTTCGCCGTCACACTGCAGTTCACGGGGAGCAAGTTCACTCGCATCAGTAGGCAAACTTGGCACCTACAGCAGCGTGAAAAAGCAGGACTCCCCTCAACACACTACTGGGTTTGATGAGAGCGGGGCAGAGGTCTCTATAAAAGAAATAGCATTCACCTATTCTGAGTCTATATGATATTTGAAACCTTGAAGCCTGACGAGTACGGAGAAAGTTCAAAATGCTTTAATGTAGTTGCTGTTGCTATAGAAACTATTTCCTGGGCATCAGTATGCCCTGTGTGTTTGTCTCCCTTGGTCCCTGGCCACCCAAAAGGGTGCCCATGAGGTGTGAACACAGAAGGTGGGGGAACATCAGAGGTACTACAAGCCCATATTGTTTCCTATTGCCTTCCTTGGAAAAGGTGTTTAAAAATAGATAATTGGGGAGTGCTGGTCTATTACTAATGGAGGAGAGGAAAAGAAGAATCAAGATCCAGAGAACTAAATTAATCCTGATGGAGGTACAGTGGACAAAGCAGCTCCAAAGGAATTTGTCTTTTGCTGTCGGAAGAGTTTGGTCCCTGTGACACACCTGCCCAGACATTTTCTAACAGCACATGATTTTTCAGACTTAATTTTGAAAAATGTTGAGTACTGCTCATAAGAATTGCCCCTGTACTTCCTACACATGATCAATGGGCAACAGCTGAAGAAGACTCTTGTTTCCTTGGGTTTGATCTCACTTTGGGAATAGCACGATGAGAAAATTATGGAAGAACAAAAGAGTGGGTGTTGGTGATGGAGAGAAAATTTCGCCCCAGATATTCCCAGAATTTTGTCGCTCCTTCCTGTGTGTTTTGTGGAGTTATAAAAATGTTAAAATCGACCAGATAGTGCTTCCCTTCCCCATCATCTTCCCCAAGCACACTGTTTAAGCTGGCCTGTTTTGAAAGGTGGCTTTGTTTGTCTGAGCAGTGGGTATGCAATTGCAATGAGGTCAATGAGAGGTCAGGCAATGCCAGTCAACTGGGAGGTCAGGCGATTCCTTTTCTCTTCCCTGGAAAGAAAATACTTACCTCTCAGCAATGATATATCTTGTGGGAAGGGAGCAGAATCTGAATGGGGAACGAGGAAAAGAATTTATGCATGCAGAGCCTATTAATTGTTAGCTTGGGTTGTGAGTATTAAAATTTGCCTAGACTTTTTAAAAAAGCGTATCCTACAGTCAATAGAGAAGCAACACTGTTCTCCCCCTTCAAAATACAAAAAATGAAATAAATAAATACGCAAATCCCCATAAATAGCCAATGACATCTAACCCCAGTTGGTCCTCTGCTTTGCCAAAACTGTCAGCTAGACGTAAGGAGCCTGTTGCTGCTGGTACCTCTGCTGTTGGTCTTTTTGCCTCCACTCTTCTCTCCAATGACTTCCTCTGGAACAGCAAACTGTTAGCATAAGACACATTGAATAACTGTCTTCTGAAAAACAGTTTCAATTTCCTTTCACTTCTCAATAAAACCCACTATGGTGAGGAACTTGCCTACTGCCCTTCGCGCTTTTTAATGAAGATGCCTAAATGTTCTTATCATTCTTCAGAACTGTGCTTCTCCTGGAAGGAATTTAAGATTAACCTGACTCCATGAGAAAATATTCTTATAAATCAATTATTAATGCACATTTTAATAGAATTTCCCTAGCTCCCTGTTGCATGTCTCCTTTGGACATCTTGGCTGATTTTCCTGGTGGCTTTGGAAAGATTAGGGGAAAACTTTGCTTTATGGAATTCCCATTGAAATACTGAGGATCACACAAAGACGTTAAAGAAGTTTTTGGTTGAATCCACTTTATTTACCAAAAAATGCTATTTCTATTTGACCAAAGCTATTCCATAATGAAGCTGAGACTCAATAAATGAACTTAGCCAAACAAAACTGAAAGAAAAAAGACAACTTTTGCACAGGTGTTTCCAAAGGCAAGCAGACTGGTCTCCATATCCCCTTTCCTTCTCTCCCAGAGAAGAAGAGAAAACCCTGTGGTTGCAGGAACAGCAACTTTTATGAGCAGCTGAAATGGGGAGGGCAACAAGTATCTCCACGGGCAGCAGGGCCAGCAAACCCTGCCTTCCTACCGCTGCACAGCTACCTCTGCTTCCTGCCCTGCATTGCTGTCCCCTCGCCAGGAGCCAGATCCTGAGGGGATCTGGGGGCTCAGGCAGGACCACGGTGCCCCGGCAGGAGCCTGAGGACAGGCAGCAGAGTCAGCACAGGCAGTCTGACTCTCTTCCCTTCTCCTGAGGCACTAAACAGGAATTTTCTTCTCTATACAGGTGTTTATTTTTATGAAACTTGTAGGAACTTAATATCCTTGAGACTTCTTTTGCTCTTTCCAAATTTGTCTGGAAGTTGCTAATGGGTCGGTAATTATTAGGGGAGGACTGACTGACAGACAGCCTGATTGCTGAAACCTCTTTTCCTTCTGAAACCGGGATGAAAGCAGTGAAGTGATGGGAAAGCTTGTGCCACTTTCTTTGATATGGACATTTTTTGGTATGTCATTTGGATCCCTGCCATATTTAATATACATTTTTTGAGCATGGACATTTATTACACAGCCAGATTAGCTGTACATAAATCTGACGCATATTCAGTTTGTCATCCTGCTTCTGGGAAAACATTATCACTATAAGAAGACCTTTTTTCTAAAGACTCATAAGTCAAATTTCTACCAACCTTCAGCAGAGTTCTTTCATGAATCCTTAAAATAAGCATGGCATCCTCTGTTTCTTACATTGTGTGTTTCTGCTGGAAGTTGTTCCAAATAATAATAATTATTATTTTTATCATTATTAATACTATTAAAATGAGGGGAAGAGTGTGTTATATGCCTCTAGACTTTTTGAAAAAGTGGTCTGACTAATTCTTATGTGCCTTATCCTAAAAGCACTGCAAATAGCATCCTAGAATGTGCCCCAGAATACAGGGAAAAAGAGGTTGCATAAACCATAGGCGTAATGCAATAATAAATACTAATTTTCTACTTTTTCAAACCTTCATTTCACTTGATTCATAAGAACAAGAATAAATATCTTCCTCATTTTTACTGGAAATCACCTTGGATGACTAAAGGAGAACACCTCAGAACAATCAGATTTGTTAGCCTTTTGATTTAGATGCTGAAGAGCAGTGATCTTTTCTCCTAACCAGTTTTGGGTATGGTAAACACATACTATGAAAATATAACAAACAGCTTTAAATCTTCTGACTAGAAGTATGTAACCCTCATTTTTTTTTAGGTTTAAATTGTCATGCATTTGACAGTAATACTGGCTCTGTGATAAGCTCAAACACTCCTGAAAAGTCAAGACAGGCATGGCTTAATCATTAGAACTGTCATGGTTTAACCCCAGCCAGAAATAAGGATCATGCAGCCTCTTGCTTATTCCCCCTCCAGTGCGATGATGGGGAGAATCAGAATAGTAAAAGTGAGAAAACTTGTGGGTTGGGATAAAGACAGTTTAACAGGTAAAGCAAAAGCCATGCACACAAGCAAAGCAAAACAAGGAATTCATTCACCACGTCCCATCAGTAGGCAGGTGTTGAACCATCTCCAGGAAAACAGGACTCCATTGTGTGTAATGGTTACCTAGGAAGACAGATGCCATCACTCTGAACATTTCCCTCTTCCTCCTTCTTTCCTCAGTTTTATGTACTGAGCGTGACACCACATGGTATGGAATATCCCTTTGGTTAGTTGGGGTCACTTGTCCCATCTGTTTCCTCCCAGCTTCTTGTACCCCGCCAGCTTACTTGTTGGTGTGGCGGTGTGAGGAGCAGACAAGGCTTGACTGCCTACCAACAACCAAAAAGACCAGTGCACTACCAACTCCATTCCCTTGCCAAACCCAAAACATAGCACTATACCAGCCAATAGTAAGAAAGTCAACTCTATCTCAGCTGAAATCATGAGAAGAACAAAAAGCAGGGACATTTTGCACAGTCCAACTTTAAAATGGTTTACAGGGGTAACAGATTTTGCATCATAAAAATCCCACCATAAAGAGATTAAAAATCTTCATGTTGTTCGTTTCTGTTTTCAGGTCAATTTTTACTCTGCCTATTGCTGGTGCTCTAACCATAAATCATGGAATCATAGAATGGTAGAATGTTAGAATTGGAAGGGACTTTAAAGATCACTGAGTTCTAGCCCTCTTGTCATAGACAGGGACACCTCCCACTAGACCAGGTTGCTCAAAGCCCCATCCAGCCTGGTCTTGAGCACTTCCAGGGACAGGGCATCCACAACTTCTCTGAGCAACCTGTCCCAGTGTCTCACCACCCTCACAGTAAAGAATTTCTTACTAATGTCTAATCTAAATTTCCTCTCAGTTTAAAACCTTTACCCCTTGTCCTATCAGTACATTCCCTGACAAAAAGTCCCTCCCAATCTCTCCTGTAGGCCTCCTTCAGGCCGTAGTAATGTCTTCCCAGACCCTTCTCTTCTTCAGGCTGAACAACCCCAACTCCCTCAGCCTGTCCTCATGGGAGAGGTGCTCCAGCCTTCGGACCATTTTCGTGGCCCTCCGCTGGACCCATTCCAACAGGTCTATGTCCTTCCTGTGTCGAGGACTCCAGAGCTGGACACAGCACTCCAGGTGGGGTCTCATGAGAGCAGAGTAGATGGGTAGAATCACCTCCCTCAACTTTATTCCACTAGTAAGTGCTCCATACATGCAGCCGGTGTTTTTTCCCCTCTCCCATTCAGACTCTTGCAACTGGTTTTGCTTGGCTTCCAGGTTATATTGAGGCTTTTGGCTTTGTGGCTGCAGGGAGAAATCTCAGTGCAGGCACTGAGCTTAGCAAGCTGTGAATAGAGTCAGCCCGAAATACTGACAGTAAGTCAGAGGTGGGCAGCAAGGGACAGAAGAAGCAATTGACTACCGGCATAGTCAAGGATTAAAAATATATCATTGGGAAAAAAAATCCAGCAGAATATGAGATTCTCTGAAATGCTCTCTGACTTAAAATCAGAGCCCCAATAAAAAATGTTATAAAAAAGATCTGCTTGCTCTGTTTTATATAAAAGTCCCTCTTTACCTTTCAGACGCAGATCAGGTACAGGGTGTTTCCTTTCCTTCTGTTCTTTAAAAGCCAAATTAAATCCGTGGTTGTTTTATAGAGAAAATTGTAAGCTAGGGGGGTTTATAAAAAGATCTATAGAATGAAAGGTTTAGTCTTTTGACAGGGAGCTAACAGGAGTGCTGCATGGACTCAGTTATCACAGTCTTTCTCCGACAATAATTTTTACTGACCTCAGCTCCAATTTTATGCTCATTACTCAGGCAAACGGCTCATTGTTTTCACTGGCAGCTTTGCCCGAGTATGAAATTCAAAAGGAAGCTTTTAAACTGCAAAGACATCATAGAAATTTGTAACTGTTGGATTGATTTAAAGTGAAAGCCAGAGTAGCGATACTGTAAGGTGTCTCAGAGCCCAGGACAGCAAACACCTCTGTAGCCAGACACCCTCTTGTCCGGCTAAATGTCCCCAGGTCTGACCTGGATGTCCTGCCTAAAATGCTAGGGGATGCCTGTCACATTAAAAGCTAGATGTTAAATGAATTTGCAACAACATGAATACAGGCTGTTCACGGGTGATGTCTGCAGTAAATGAGTGCTGTTGCGGTTTTGAATGTAAAACAATGCGTTGGGGCATAAGTGATTTGCATCTGCAAAGATGTGCCTGGCATAGAAAATGAACGTAGTAAAGGTTTGTTCACTTGAGTTCAAGAATCCACCAAAGTGAAAAGGGCCTGGGCTACAAAGCTGTAAGCCCTGGGTGAACAACATTCCCAGGATTTACCAAGTTTTTAAAGAACAGCTGTTAGCAGAGGTACACCTTGCTTCCTTAGCTGACACTCATATTATCTCTTTTAAAGAAAAAAAAAGAAGCAGGAGGGAGAGAGCTGGAGCTACAGGGATTTCAGAAGAGACCACCAAGCATCATCCAGGTGGCACAGGCTGCAGGGAAAGGGCCATGATAGGGGAAAAGCTAATGGGAAGGATGAAAATTTGGAAGAACATTTAGAGGATGTTGAAGTAGGAAAAGGAAGTTGTAACAGCAGAAGATGCACCACTGGTTGCTTTTTTTTTTACTAAATCAAGAACTTCATCACTGATCAGTCTCATGAATGAAACTGTGAGGCATGTCCCTGCTATTTGGTTGTACAGGGACCACCTCAGTGTAACCACACACTGAACCAGGAGTCATGGAAAACATGGACGTGCCAGACATGGGGGCACAGGCTGGTCCTGCAGCACAGTTAGGTTAAGTTGTGGGGTGGGACTCAGTGCCCTGTGGTGGACTGAGAGACGGGAGCAGCAGAAGTAAGAACAGGGCTTGAGGTGCGTAGACTCATAGAATGGTTAGAGTTGGAAGGAACCTTAAAGTTCATCTAGTTCCCAACTCCTCTGCTATGGGCAGGGACACCTCTCACTAGACCAGGTTGCTCAAAGCTCCATCCAGCCTGGCCTTGAACACTTCCAGGGATGGGGTATCCACAACTTCTCTGGGCAACCTGTCCCAGTGTCTCACCACCCTCACAGTAAAGAATTTCTTACTGATGTCTAATCTAAATCACCCCTCTTTCAGTTTAAAACCTTTACCCCTTGTCTTATCACTCCACTCCCCGATAAAGAGTCCCTGCCCATCTCTCCTGTAGGCCCTCTTCAGGTACTGGAATGCTGTTTGTAATCATGCTTCTTCTCCAGCAATGCCACAGATGTTAGGCAGCAGGATCTGTCTCCTTTTTGCCTATTTTCAGCTCTGAGTATTTAGTAACCTCCACAGAGATCCAACCACAAGGAGAGAGATCACCCTGACTCCTGGTACTGCCCGAGGGCTGCAAAGATCAGGTCCCTCCAAGCTCAGAGCAGCTGCCAACACAGGTGTCTCCCTGCCAGTGCCCCATCTCCTACTGAACAAAATGGAATCACTTGGGCTGTGTTGGACTGACTTCTTCAGAAGCAAACACCAATGAGAAGAACACCAGAGCTTCCCCAGATTAACATCTGCTCATCCAGAGGACAGGCAGGCACATCTATCTTTCTCCAGTACTGATACATTCCTCAAGAAGATGAGGGAGTCTAATCAATTGATGGGCATATGAGATCATTGTAGACCCTGAGGTCCAGTGCTCATGAACAGATATAGATTGAAATCTGCAACTCCTTTTTACTGGAAAACATAATTTAAAAAAACCCCTAAATTGTTTTGCAATGAACAATGGAGTGAAACTGAAATGAGAAATTTTCTGCAGAGTGGAGATTCCAATATTTATCTTAGAAAAGAATTGCAACAGTATTGTGATTTTGTTTTTCAAGGAAAAGTTGACACAACTCTCAGGCTGCCCAGCTGCTCATCTCCTGCTGCAGGGCCCAGGCAAGGGATGCCCACAGATTCCCTGTCCTGTCTGGGGTTCCCAAGAATTTCGTGGTGGTTCAGGGAAAGACTGGCAGGGAGATGGGGTGACAGAAAAGCCAATGCTTTTGGAAAACAGGCTTAGTTCCAGCGGGCATATTTGCCAAAACCATTCTGTTTTGTGGAAATGAGCCAAGTTTGTAGATGTAGCATTTTCCCATGGTGGAATAACTCTTCCACTTCAAGATTTCTGCATAGTTTTACCCAGGAGCAAGGGGCAAGTCCTGTCTCCTCAAGGTCCTGGCCCATCTTTTCAACTGTGAAGGTTCTCCATTGGCTTTCCACGCAATGCCAATAAAGCAGCATCAGCTGATCCCAAGACTATTAAACCTTTTGATTTTACCATGTTTTTATTGTCTCTGGCTAGGGAATCTCCTTGAATCACAATCTTCCATCATCTCCTCTCTCCTGGGTAATAAAACATCTTTCAGAAAGATCCTTTTAGGATCACACAGTGGCAACTGGGGGAAATTTGGCTGCTGAACTAGTTACCACTTAGTGCCATCTATTTTACCTCAAGTTGATAAGAGATTATTCAGAGACTGTCACCTATAGCCATTGATTTAAGGAACTATATTACAAAGACTTTTAGAGGAGGGACATTCTTTTCTCTGTACCATGGACAACATAATTCTGTATGATTCATGTGTTCATCTGTAATGTGTGTGAGGGATCTGCTGTGGCACTGGGTTCTCCTGCTACCCAGTGCTGCCTGACTTCTTAGCTCTGCATGTCCTTTGGGGTAATGCAGAGAAGGGTGTGAGTGGGCTGAGGGAGCAGGCTCTGGCAGCTCTGTTGAGGCAGCTAGCACTGACCAGCAGGGTGGGATCAGGAATAGAGCAATGCACCTCCTCCATGGACCTGGCATAGGGAGTGAACATTAACACTCATGTGTGCAGAAGATGACAAGACAGCAGATGTATACAGAGATACCAGCTGTGGATAGGTAATCCACTTCTGAATCTGTTGTAGGTATCCTAGCTTTCCTATATTTTTAATTGTTCTTAGAAAAAAAATAAATTATAGGGGTTAAAAAAAAGCCATAAATACTGTTTCCTGTGTTCAGTGAGTTTGTACATGGTTCTACTGCTTTCTCTGTCTGCTGAGCTTACTGTCAAGCCAAACAAGCCTCTAAGCGCTGCCAACTGCAGTAGCAGGTTAAGTGATTTGGGGTATATTGTCACAAAAAAAGCCATCAGTTTACAGACCACAATGCCCTAAGTAGGACAGTAATTTCCTATTTCATCCTAGGGCAATTGTTTTTGTTACTGGTGACTACTGTTATTTATTCTGTAATAATCTTTTTATAAGCTGCCGAACAACTGAGAGGGATGTAGAAAGCTGCAAAATGTGTTTAAGATGGCCAACACTACCGTCTTGTATAAAACTCTTACTTTAAAGTTTGTGATATTTGTTTGTTCTTTCTGTCCTTCCTAGACATCAATTTTCTCCCACAAGCTCTTGATTTTATTTTCTGTAAGCTTTGATGTACTTTTGCAAGCTCCTACCACTGCTTCTTAGACCTTAGCTTCTTAACTAAAGCCATTTATTGATATACTACATCTCTCAGTGAAGTAGTACATCAATAAATTAAAGATTAGTTCAGTGTGTCAGCTCTCCCACAGCATTCTGGGAAACGTTTGCCACTTTGGATGACTGTGGAGGCCACACAACATCCTCACACAGGAAAGATAATAACTCTGGAAGATTTAAGCTTTCTCTCCATGACACGTTCTCCTGCTAAATATTTTTTGAAAGTCACCCTTTAAACTAATGCATGGATTCTGCTTACTACTAAACAAACAGGTGGTGGTAAGTTTATATACTATAAAGAAAGGTGCCCAAACCAATTTTCAGCTGTTTCTTACTGCATTTTGTTTTTCCTGCTCTCTGATCTGATTTTATGCAGGCTACTCGTAGTGATAAAACAATTTTGTCCTCTACTTCGATGCATTATGTTCCCTGCGTGACTCAGGCTCCTCTTGCACTTGTGACAAATGTGACTGCAAACTTTCATTGCTCCTAATTGATTGCAATGGCATGGACTGAGGTGCGTTGCTTCTGAAGAAGATGCTATTGGACTAGTCTTAACCATTCATGTGAGCTGCTTAAATGTTCTTTATTGCTATTTTTACATTGGCACTCATGCGTTCCTTGGTGTTTATTTCAGGATTATGTGCTGTTTACTTCCTAGATTTTATGCCTTCACCTTGCAGTTGATTTCTAGGATTTTACTTTAGACAAGATTTCAAAATGGGAGCCAAAAATCAGAGTTCAAAGCCAGTATTTGCATTCCTAAATAGGTGCTTTTTGTGTAAAAGTTCTGATGGCAGAGCAGATCCCATTAATCTGATTTTGGAGATACAGGGCAGTCTGCACTTGTGCAGATTAAACCTCCCATTTTGGTGTCCAGTTGAAGCCTTGGCTTTAATCCTTCTGTTATGAAACTGGCACCTCAGTTCCTCAAATCTAAACCCCGTGCGTCTCTGTCAGTGTGCATTTTCCCAAAGGCGTATCCTCTTCCTTGCACATCCTTCAGTAAAGAGGATGGACATGGCATGGCAAACTAGAATTGTTTTGGTCACACAAAAAGCCCTAATTAGGAGGAGAATGGTGCCAGTCATCTCACTGTGGTATTCTCCATCATTTGCTTGGGGAAAGTGACTTTTTCTCTGTTTTCTGCTTGTCGGTCATACGATCTGGATTTCTGCTGTGGTTGCACTAGGATGCACTATTTGGAAGCCACTGTGAGGGACCAGGCTTAGCTGTGTTAGTTGTTATCATAAGAGAGTGTGATTGCGGGGTGGGGTAGGGGTGGACATCTTTGCAAGTTGTTCACTTCCACTATTTGCTATTGGTGCTGAGTGAGCAGTCACTGGAGTCTCTTGACTGGGCACGGGAAACATTTGAAATGGAAGAATAATGAATGATACATAACAGACAGGCCTGGTAATGAATATTTTGTTGTGCACAGGCATCCACGTTAACATATGAATGTGGCTATTTGTATGAAGAGCAGTCCTTTTCCAAACCTTCATGGAGGAACAGAATCCTGTTTGCATAAAGGTTCGTGAATAATGAATATAAACAGGGACATGAAGAGGGCACTTTAGATACCATGGTGACGGGTATAGGATAATGGTACATACACAGCCAGATGGCTTTACACAGCCAATTGGAATTGAAATGAATGAATGATTGATTCCTGATACACCCTTCCCAAGTGCTTAACCCTGGCTATACAAGAGATAACCTGTAAGGTCATCTTAGAAAAAACCTCTGTAGCTATTTAAATATTTTGTGCCAAAATCCTTAGCAGAGATATATCACTCTGGCTTGGAGCCTTTGGGAGCTGTATGGTCTGGTGAAACTTTGTACTGTAAGGGCTTACTATTATCCGTATTGCCACTGAAATGCCAGCTGACCATGGCTAGAGTGCCTGGGAGGAATGATGCCCTACATGCCCAAGCTTAATGGACACAGAGTAGTTTTTCAGTCAGTCATGGTGACAGATGTTGCTGTCACCCTCTAAGAGAGCTGGAGTTTTGAGGAGTAGCAAAGAAGATGAATCGATTTTATTAATTGTCTACCTGTCATTCAGCAATGGGGAGATTTCCATCCATTGCTAATGAGTAAAATAGCAGAAAATTAACAGGACAAGGCCCCTGCAAATTATGTTTCTGTCATCATGGTGCAGAGAAAAGAAATACCTTATGCCGTCTTACCTGTTCCAGGTAACCTGTTACTTGTGCACTAAGCTGTGTTGGTGGGATGAGACACATTCATTTCACCTCCAGCGGGGAGCTTGACTTGTGGAATTACTTCCACTTGTAGATAATCTTCATTTGGTTGAGAATTCTGAGCTAAATTTCTCAGCTAGAAATGAGTGTACTCACATTGAGAGTGTACTAGATACTTCAGGCTAAGACTCCAGAGAGATGTTCTTAGTGTGCCCTGAGTTTTATCCCAAGAAATGAGTGAAAACCCCTATATGTGACCCCTGCATAATGTGCTGTACACTCCCTGAGTAGGCAAGAAAAGTATCTGGGAACTGTTAATATCTGCCTCTCAGAGAACTACACACAATAGCCCTGATGTTTAACTCTACGGTGTTTCATAGGTAATCCTACAAAGACAATACTTTGGCCTGTGTTTCACCAAAGCTGGTGTGCAGGATACACGAACAGTAATAAAATCATGAATAGTAATAGTCACAGGCAGTGCTTACTCCTCTGCCACTGTACAACCATTTGCTATAGTCATTTGTGTATATCTTCACACCCCTACTTATGGAATTAGGTGGTAGGTCAGGCTTTGGACGTGGATCCAAATGGATACTTCTGCTATCTTGTTAAATGTGTAGCAGTTACCAGCTATTTGGAACTTTCCAATATACAGGCCATTGGTGAGCTTTTGTTAAAACAAAGAGTGAAATGTAAAATGTCAAGCAACGATCTCTGACTGACGCTTGGGAAACAGAGCTGCTGCTGATTAGTATCCCATTTACAATTAAAATCCGGCCTCCTTTTCTAATTTTTGTTGACGTGCTGTTAGTCTGTGGACTCCTAGTAGACAACCTGGATTTTTAAATAGACCTTGCTTTGACTTCCAATTACCATACAATTAACAATTCTAAAAATGCTGCCTTTTAATTTCACTGCTTGTATTCATTTTTCTCTGCGCTCTTAATTTGCTATCCTGATATGTCTCTTGTAGACTCTGGTTTAGTACATCAGAAGTCTGTATCTCTGTTTAAGACCCAGAAATAGCTAGTCTATATATGTATATTGGATCTATTCTTGCTTCTGAACAAAGGAAAGCTCTACATAGCTCCACAAGCTATGCCCTTAATCCACTGCATTTACTCGGTAATACCATGCTGCGATTTAATCACGGTGGTTTTGAGGCAGAAACCCCTGGCCGCAGGAGCCTCTGCCAAAGGGCCCGTGGTCCCCAGCTGGGCTACACATGCAGAGCTGTTCCTGCGTGCATGAAGCTGCTCAGGTGTTTCAGTACGTGGTGTGCAGCTCTTGACTGTCCCCTTCAGCATCTCTGGCGACTAAAGGTTTAAAAATGCTCATAAACCCAGTTGCCTCTTCCTGAAGGAAGTGTAACAAGAAGGAAATTGCATTGGAAGCCACTAAATTTGTCATGACATGCTCTTATAAGAAGTTGGCCACTCATATTTGTTTCTCTTATAATAACCACACACGACTGAAAATGACTGCAGTCCCAGGAAGGATGTGAGGACACGGCACTAGGTCAGAAGAAGCAGTGCCTCATGGAGAGCTGTGCTACCTCCTATGCCTGCCCAGCAGCACCCTGTCTCTGCAAGGGGACAGCCCTGTTCAGGGCTCATGTGGGGCAAACAACAAGCAGTACACTTTGGGTACAGATGTCTGGTTAAAAGAGCCAAAAAACAAATGAGCAAAGACCCTGGAAAGTTTTACAATGGCACTGCCTCATTTTAAGAAAGGAATTATGTAAAGTTGTTGCCTGCCATCACCCAGCTTTGAACTAAATGACCCAAGGGGCGCCCTCAGCCCTGCGTTTCCATCAGCCTCAGGAACAGTCAAAAACCACTGTGGAGAGTGTTCCACTTATCAGTCATTTGGATTTGTTTATTGCTGTATTTTCCCAAGCTGATGCTATGTTACTTTTTTTCCCTAACACCGTTCTTGCTTCAACCAAATACTCAGAGATTTCGAGAGGAGAAGTATAACCTATTAGTGTGCCCAGGAAAGGTATTTAGTAATCCTAGGTGCTTAAACTGGTAATTTAACTGGTATTTAATGGGTGGATACTTAGACTGGTAATGTTTGTTTATTTTACAAGACTTCCCCAGTAAACCCATCCTTCTTGCTGCCGCTAATCCCTGGCAGAAGGGATATGGAAAGATTACAAAAGCTGCCAGTAATTTTCAGGACCAAAATTCAGTCTCCTGGTACCTCCCTGATCTCTTCATTGCTTTGTTCCAGCAAAAGGCCCTTGGTAGCCAGAAGGACACTGGTTCCTGAAAGGAATTTCAAAAAGTGCATAAAGTTGGTATCTGCTTAGAAGTAATACAAAACAGGAGCATCTGCCAGAGACAGGAGCATGTTGCTGGCTTAGTAAAACAGCAGGGGAACCTGCTGTTGACCAGATTTGTCCATATCAGTGCAGGTGTCTCTGCAGTTAATAAGAATTACTATTTACACTTGTTTTCAGAGATTTGGAGACATGGGGATAATATAGATAGCCCGTAAGTCATAAAGAGCAAGTAGATATGACACATGTTCCCATTAATGTATAGTGTTACTCCTTGGAGTTTGTGATACTGAAACATTACAGAGTATGGCATGAAATACAGATGGTTCAGGATCTTGACTGTATTTGTTTAATTAAGGAAGAATATATTCTGAGATGGATTTTTATCCTGAACTCAAGATGGGGAAAATGATGAGGAAAGTTATATGTAAGCTGAGTGAATTATATGTAAACTGAGACGTGGCAGCAGGGGGTAAATGGGATTTGCTGTTTATCTTAAAAAAAAACCAGTGAATGTTTAAGCATAAGCAATCATCTTCCTTTGAAAAAGTGTGTTCTGATCAGTCAATAGATGCATTGCAGCTGTTTTTCAGTTGGTGTAAATGAGCCTCTCTCCATGCATGTCGACACCACAGCAGCAGACCCAGCTTCCCAGATATGCCAGCCCAGCTGCTTTGGCTCTGAAGGGAGAAAGCAAAGCAAGGGACTGGGGTGGAAGAAGAAGATACCCCTGAGCAGTGAGATGTATTGGTCTTGCTACTACTTGGAGCCCAGAGAAGTCAGGCAACAGCTACAGGGTCTAGGAGGAGCTATTTTGCCTCTTTTTCTTCCTGCCATTCAGTAGCAGTTCACACTCTACGTCCGCACCAGCCTGACTTCATTGGTCTCTGGCATAGGTAAAGTAGCCACGCAGCAGGGAGGCAGTGCTTGTTTTAATCCCTCCAGTGCTGCTTTTTGAGTAAAGACTTGTTTCAGCATCAATACCAAGAGTCAGTCCCACAAAAGACTCATGGCAGCTGAGCAAAGAGCAGTGTCGGGCTGCCTGGAAAGAATACTGCAAAAACGTAGCGTCTGAAGCATGTGATTACTGGTAATTAATATGGAAGTAATTTTACTGCGTGTGACCCCTGGCCAAGTAAGACAATAGGTCAGGAAGATCAAATGTGTGTCCTCTCTCACTCTGGACACATGCTTTCTCATCCAGTTCTAAACCACACATTTTGAATCTGTCCTACTAGTCCTTACCGCTTGGGTTATTCTAGATACATTCTAGAACATAGGTTCCTTCTAGATACAGTGAGACAGCACAGTATTTCCACAACACAACGTTTCCTCAGAGGTGAGAAAGGGGGATGTTGGCTGAGGCTGGCAGATGGTGTGCAGGGGAGCTGATGCTACCCATGCAGTCACAGCCAACCAGTGCCAAGGTGGAAATATTAGAGGATCTGCACACATTTGCCTCCCACTGTGTGTGTGTGAAAATAAAAAAAAGATAGACATCAGATGTGGCCAGTTTCTGTGAGGAATTACGCCCCAGTGAGTATTTTCTTTTTGGCCCTACTCTCAAGTGTAAAATAGGATCCGTTCCACTAAATAGCACCCTTTGTAGCAGACATTCTCATTCTCCAACATAAAATGTATTTTTTCTTTCCAATATCAGGTGGGACTAAGAGAAAAGCTTCCTTCTGTGAATCTGTATAATCTATATTTCTTCCATGTTTTCTTACTCCTTGGGTTATACATCCCATCCTACCACCAAGCACACACAGAGGAAAACTACCAGCCACACTGCTCGGCTGGTTTTTGCTCTAGCAGTAGAAGCTACCCTGTGGCTAACACCTGTGGTAGAAGTGGCAAGAAATTAATCTAATGAGGGGCCTTGATCACCTAGTGGCCCCTCGTGGTCTAGCTCAGGGGAATAGGAAAGGGGGAGATGGGAAAAATGGCCAGTCTCCAAGCTCAGGTTGGCAAGAGGGAGGGGCAATAGGGGAAAAAAAGGCCCGTGGAAGGTGAATCTTGCAAAGATGAACCAAACCAGAAATGGGCCTGGGTGGGATGAT
Organism: Nycticryphes semicollaris; assembly: GCA_013400055.1. Classification (NCBI taxonomy): domain Eukaryota; kingdom Metazoa; phylum Chordata; class Aves; order Charadriiformes; family Rostratulidae; genus Nycticryphes; species Nycticryphes semicollaris. The sequence continues at coordinate 114,392 of VXBJ01005657.1, forward strand.
GAACATTTTTACTCTTAATGCTGATTCTGACAGGGAAAAGGCTTTTAAAAATAGCTATGTAGAGCATGCAAGCACATGTCTGTGTTGAAGAAGGGGAAGGGTCAAGAGAAAAGCCTGAAGTACTTGGTTCCTTTTGGATATTTACTGCTTCAAAATGCTGGAAAGGGACGATATCTTTCATACTTGATTTTTGCTGAAGTACAAAGCAAATCCTCTCTGCATTAAACAGTGAAGAGCATTCTTGAGAGTAAGGACCCTTAAAGACTCTTGTGTTTTGTTTTGTTTTTTTCCTTCTGGGCAATGAATGACTAGTCCCTTGACACCACTAACTGTTTATGTAGAAAAGCTAATTTCACTTCTGCCAATAAAGTTCTCTTGCCAGTCTGAGTTTCTCATTAAAATTAATATTCTTATTGTATGTCCCTGTCTTTTCCCTTGCTGAGAGAGAAGCTAATAATCTTTCATTCAGGGCCAAATTCCCACCTCTTCCCCATGCCGAAACAGAGGAGGGGGGAGAAGGTAATTGCATATGGAAAGGCACATTGGCAGGAACACAGTCCTTTGGAGATGTACTTCATTTCATGGTAAGGAGAAGTATTTCAGTGGCTGTATCTTTCAGTCAGGCTGTAGGAGACCTTGGTTCACTTCTCTACTAGAAAAAGCTTCAAGCTTACACCTCATGGGGGAATACCACAACTAACAGGCCAGGGACTGCAGAGGATTGTTCCCAATTTCTCTCCAGTGAAGCAGCTCTATTTTGTGAGATAGAATTAAGTAGCCAGGGAGAGCAAGTACGGAGGCATGGCAGGGGGATTAGGGCACTCAGTTGGGATGTTTCAGTTCCTGCTCTACTTAATATGAAAACTTCGCAGAGTCATTAGATGAGAAGAGGCGTTATTTCCCCCACTCGCTCTGCCTGGTGTGACGCTGGAGCTGTTAAGGGAGTACCTACTGGAGCATTCGTTGGAGGTGGGGAGGATAAGATGTTCCAAGGAGCCTGTCGGCACTTGCAAAATAGGTGGGACTGGCTCAGCAGCCCAACTGTGCGATGCCCACCCGCGCATGGGGATACATCATTCAGAAAGGAGAAAGCTGGGAACCACATAGCTTTGGGCTTAGCATGCCTAAAGGAGAAATTAGGTGGGTAAACCCTCTGTGGCTCTAGCCTAGGAGGACTGTGTGGCCAAGCAACCATTCATACCCAAGGCTTAAGCAAGTGCATAGGTAATCCTGAAATTCTTCCCCAGCCACGGTGGGGGATCGTTCTGCCCTCACGCACCCGAAGAGCATCACCACCATGCTGCCCTCATGCCTGAGGGGAAACTCCCTTTTCCTAAGCAGATTAGTTCACACCAGGGTTTTCTCTCTGCAGCAGCAAAACTAAAAGACTTGCTCAGGGACAACAGGATGGATAGAAACCCAGATAGAACAAACCATCCTGTCAGGTGGGACTATAATAAATGCGAGCTTCAACTCCCTTTCCTCATTTACATCTTCCTGCTTCCTTTTGTGCTTGATTTTGAGAAGAAGGGGAAAGAAAGGGTGGCTTAGTGGGTGTAGTGGGTATCTTAGAAGTAAGACCCAGCCTTTCAAAAAATGTCTAGGAAAGAAGTTCCTGACAACATTGACAACATCACTAATACTAAATGTTCCTTTAATTCTAATTTTGAGACAGTTGCCAATCTTGCAAATTAAAGATTTATTGCCTGAGAGTACTCAGATCATAACCTAACACAGGTTTAGCTGCTTTGTTCCATCCTGTCTGGAGTCTTTCCAGAGGCTAAGCCCCTGTATTAGAAACATCACCAATGCAAAGATTGAATGATCGATCAAAGTAACAAACTCAGATCATGAATTCTCCTATGCAGTCTTCCATAAAGGGGATCTAGACAAGCAGCTATTTTTTTCTGTTTATTTTTGGCAAACAGCTTTAAGTCAAAGATTCTGTGAAACTGTTTTGTAACAACCTGTGTCCTTTGTTTAAGGAGGTAAATTCTGCTAGAATAAATATTTTTCAAGTGAATGAAGAAATGACATAACCAAGACAAGACACAGAAATGAAATGTTCTGCAATATTTGTCAGGATAGATCAAAGTTAGCAAAGGGAAAAGGTATTTCTAACTTCAGAAACTCTAGAATAAATAGACTGTTACTGATGCAAACTCCCTCAAGAAAACAAATAGGATGCACTTTTGCTCTGTTTTGAAATTAATTCTAAGTCCAAGGAATGGAATACATAATGTGTGTAATAATTTCAATATGAATCCCAGGGATATTAAACATTAAATCTGGGCTGAGATCTCGCATTATAAAAATTATTGAAAGCATGTCATTAACATACATCATTCAGCTACTTACTGTATTTGAAGAGGCTTGGTTTATACAAATACATCAGAGTAATACTTTGCATTCCAGGGCGTGACCAAATAATCAAATTACAAAGAATGAAGTGGTTAGGTCTTGAGATAGCATGATAAACACTACAACTCAAAGGATCCTCTGTTGTGGATCAGATCTTGCTCTCTGTAGACTGCCTGCAAAATAAAGGAATAAATAGGTGTGACATCAGGGATGTCTCTTTCCAACTATGTAGATATCATCCAAAACTTTAACACAAAGAGCAAATCCAGCAATCTAGCAGGAAGGAAAACGTGCCACATCAGGTGCTGCTCCCCTTGTTCAATTTGCCTCTCAGCCACTCAGTTTGAAGCGTGTCTGATTATTGATCATTGTGTTTTTCTCATCACAAACCTCTCCTTATCAGCAAAGAATACTCACTCTGTTGTCCTAGTTCACTTTTTATGTTTCTGGGAGTTTTTCCCACTCTAACGTATGTTGTTCTCTAGATACTGCAACAAGGAAAAAAGTGTGTTTAAGTCTGGATTAATCTTCTGAGAACCAAACTTTTAATTAACTCACAGAAGAAGTTTGTAAGAAATGCAGTGGAAGATTCTGTTGAGCCTGTATCTTTGTATTTAAGCTCTCTGCTAGAAAACAGAGACCCCTTTACCACTGATCCTTTTTATCATATTGCATCTCATCATGAAGGTGGTGGCTTTGTGATTCCTTTTGATGTGAGCAGGTAACCAAAATTCTATATTATTTTAGGTAGGAATGGAAATTAGTGATAGAAATAGTGTATATGATAAAATTCTGTTTATTTACAGAAATGTACCAAATCCTGCTTTCTTGACGTGAGAAGGAACCAGAGAGGCAGTTTCCTTGCTTGAAGCTCTTTTGCAACTCCTTGTGAAGAAAGTGTACTTTCTGGTGCTCTCAGGTTGATTTGTGTCTTGTCTCTTACCCCTGCTTGTTATCCTCAAAATACCAAGAAAAGCCTTTCTTTTTTGTGTCACCTTTTCTCTACTGTAGGTGAAAGCACAGGGTTATCTACCTCTTACATTTATTTTCAAGGCTGATAGCTAAACACACTGCTCTGAAAGAGATAACCCAAAGTACATCCTTCCGCTCAACTTAGTTCACTGAAATGGAGCCACCTTATTTCAGTCAAGGTCAAGATAAAGTTTTCCCATATTTTAACAACACAAAATTAAAGAAAGCTCAAGCCTTCCCACATTTATAAACTCCTATTAAGCTAATTTCATATCACCAGGCATTCCCAGTGTTTACAATATGACTCTGATTTATTTTCTTCCAGCTGCCAAATGGAAGGTTATCTCTAATGAACCCCTGAATTTCATGTATCCTGCATTTTCTCTGTAAGATCCCTGTATTCTCTTTCTGGGTCTATAATGTTCCCAACTTTTTCCTGTATCAACTGGTAAACTGTTACGTATAACACTGGTAGACTATGAAAGAACCAACCACTAGAACAGCATGGTCCTTTATAGTGATGCTACAAGCCATGAACCAACACCTTCCTATGGCCACATGCGTAAATACGAGATGGGGACCTTTTAGGGATGCCCTAGATAAAATAACAGTTGGGGCAAGGCAAAGCCCCACTAGAATCTGTCAGTGCCAACTTCAACAACCCTCAATGGTTCAATTTCTACCAGAGATGCAGGTGACTCTGTTGAGGGTTGCATGACATACCATTGGCTTGAAAGCAACATTGAGGATGCTAAGGAGCAGGTGTGGTTCAGGAACTGAAGAAACGGGGACTTAGTCCTGCAGCAGACTTGCAGAAACTTTGATAGGCAAAGTTTCACCAAGAGTTTTGGGTCACAAAACAGATTTCCACCACTTCCTTCTTTCCTCTGTATAAAAGAGAGCAGAGTATGTTGTTATTGTCATGGTTTCTATGCCTGGAAATAGGACAACTTATTTGATGTAAACCAATTAGCTAGATTTGTTTCATTTGTTTCAGCTAGTCCAAATCTTCAAAAGGAACTTTCAAAGACCATTTTTGCAATATACTTTTTCTAATGTTACCAGGTATGATTAACTCACTTATTAGTTCATCTATTACCTCAGTTACTCATACTTCTTGTTCAAATTACAGAGGTCCTGGTTTCAAAATCTATTTTTTCCAGTTTTTGGATGCGTTCACATTCCCCAGATATTCTCTCCATTTGAAATCAATTAGGAGGTTCCGTTTTGGAACTCCCAAATCCCTAGCCCTTTTGGCTTGTCTAGTCTAATAAATGTAAGGTTTGAGACAACGTCTATGATTCCTTCACATTTCACTGGTTCTATTACACATTCAATCGCCAAAATTCCCATTATTGTTGTTAGCTGTCCAGCTTGAAATAAAAATGGCATGCTGGTCCTTTTACACGTCCCCAAGTTTTGCTTCTTCAGTTTTATGTCATTCCATTTCCTGAGCTGAAAGAGAAGTTCTTTAGGAAGTAGTGATGGTCTGCCCAGGGCAGCCTTATGTTCATAATAATCCTTTTCACAGGGCCAGTTTTCAAATGAAGTTCACATTATTTTCAATTTCATTTTACTGGGCCAAATTTTTCATTTTTATTATTTTTCAATAACATTGTGAGGCAGATTTGTATCCTCTTTCCCTGATACAGAACTGCACCTAGAGAGTTTGTAGGGACTGTCTTTCATCCCTGTCACCAGAAACTGCTTCATTCTTTGGTCTGCAGCTGCAAGGGGAGAATCACAATTTCCACGGTAAACTCCAGAGACCCCTTGGAGTGTCTTTGGCTGCCATTCACTGACCTTAGCGTGAAAACCCAAGTCCAGTTGAGCACGTTTGAACTGATCCCTTGGCAGTTTATCCTGAAAGCCCCCACTGACATCTGCACATGCCAGAAATACAAGGTTCTGCAGCTTCTTTTGCATTTCAGGTAGAATTTTCTCTTTCCTTTTCCTTTTTCTTCAGGCTTTTAGTTGCACCTGGGTTAGCTCACATCTACAGATGGTTCCAATCAAGAAGCAAAGGTTTGGATGAAGCCTCGTTTTGGGAAATCAGAACCGTGGCACTATCTGAGCATGGCTATTCAGGTGTCCTGCTAGAACTCCTCCTTCCTCTTCACGAGCTTTTATTCAGCCCGTGATGTCATATTGAGCAAAGCAACCATCAAATGGAGTTTTCCTTTAAAGATATTACATATTTGTGTTATTTGAACCACCAGAGTCCAGCCTCTCCCACAGGACTCTGTGACTTTGCCATTCAAATAGATGAACTGCAATACATGTTTTCTCCTAAGACCTCCGACTGGCCCAATAGAACATCCAGATGGTTGGCTACCATGATGGGTCTGTGACCAGACATTTCTTTCTGGAGCTGAAATTTAGCCAGTGAGTCCTTGTTTATCTTCATCCCTGCTAGTGGGTTCCCAGCTGGCATCTCCTTGCCTTGAAGCATCTATGGTAGTATCATTGCCATTTACCTTTTTGGGCATACCAATTGAGACTGGAAGTTTTGCAGCTGGCCTTCTCAGTCTGTTAGGACATTTTGTAGTCATTACTCCAACAGAGAGTTCACCCCTGCCTGCAAATCACTTCAGCCATTTCTGGAAAACCTCCAGATGCTGCTGTAATTCCTTTTGTAAAGTTTCCAACTCTTGTTTTAGCGCCTTCTGGTCTTGCTTTAATTCCTTTTGGCTAGTTTTGTTTTCTGAGGGCAGATTTGTTATTGGTTCAAGGAGAATACCAGGTCATAATTTGTCTATTTGAATGGGGCCTGGCGTTGACACCAGGCTCTTATCCTGCAACCTGATCAGGCTATTCCAACTAGAAGGAGAAATTGATGGGGGAGATACTTCTGATAAAATTCTGTTAATTTATAATAATGTACGAAGTCCTGCTTTCTTAGGAGAAGTGTTAATCACGCACAGATTTCTTGCCCAAAGCTCTTTCTGCAAGAAACCTGTCCAAATAATCCTCCTATTAGCCTTCCCTTGGGGCCTGTGGGAAGGTCACAGATCTGCACACCGAAGGCAGAAACACCTTAAGGAGACGCAGACACAGATAGGTATGCTAAGCCAAAGAGTTACAGGCAGGACAAAAAGAGAAATGCTCTGAAACCAGCAGCCAACCAAAAAAATATCTAAATAGGATAGGGCAGGCAACTGTGTGACACGGTTAGAGGTGAAGTGCATTCTGGTTTTCATGACTGTTTTAAAATCTGCTCCAAATGTTAGCCTATTTTGGGCCCTCGCATACAGTAGCATCCAGGGGAGAAGCTTTTTCCCTAAGACTGAGCCACAGCAATGCTGAGAGATCTGCTCAGACTGCTGCATCTTCTTTCTCCTTGTACTCGTCCTTCTGCATAGATCTATCTCAACAAATACTTTCTATCTATGGAGTTAAACCTCCTATGCCTTTATATATCCTCTATTTAGATGGAGATATGCACTAACTCCTCTTATAGATATCTTAAGTGAAGGACAACAGTTAAATCTAGGCTTATTACCTTTCACCACACAGATACACCATTTCATCAGCTAGCCAGCAAGGTATCTGACAACTGGTGAAAGAATCAAGATGTCATGTTTGTTGGCCAAAAGATTTTATGAGTTAACAAATCAAAATGAATTACAATCAATGCTGAGAAGAAAGAAGGCTGGGGAACATAAATGGTGAGAAGATGAGGATAACACTCCCATGGGTTTTAAGTCGGGACGCGGAGGAAGGAGGTGGGAAAAGCTAGCTCAAATGGCATGAAAGAAGACAGAGAGCAGACTGGAAGAAGAGGTCACAGGGAGCTCTGAGCAGCAGAGTCAGAGCAATATAGGATCAATGAGGGAGACAGGATGAAAGGACTGCAAAGATTAGAATGTGCATATTCCCCTAAGGAGCAATGGAGGCAGCTAAAGTTGATACACCACCATCTTCTGATTGATAAATACAGTTAAGGATTGGTGCCTGCCCCGTACAAGCACAGCTGCAGATGATGAGCACTGCTAATGGTAAGTGTTGCTAAATTTTTTACCCTTGGGAAAGGAAAACCAAAAGGGCAGTAATGGTAGGGAATGTGGAGGAATTTATAGGACTGTGGTGAGAAATGACTTCTTCTAGCGCAGAAGTCCTCTACAGGAAATGATCGCTGGTTCAGCCACTAACACAATTCCAGTTTGAATGTCTCTGCTGGCCTCAGCTATGTCAGTTTGCTACTAGGGGAGACAGCACCTTAATTTAATGGATCCTCTGTGATGTAGAGATTTTTCATTTTTCTCAAAACAGACGTCTTCAGTTGCAGCTAACAAAAAACCTAAAACACTATGAAATGGTCCAGATTGGAGATAAGGTGGTTTATGTGATAAAATGCAAGCGAGAAAAAAAGTGACATCTGGAGCACTATTTGGACTTACTGCAAAAGGAAGGAAAGAGGAAGAAAATAAGAGAGTTCACCGGGATTAACAAAATCCAAGGCCAGAAGAAACAGTTGTATCTGGAAAGATGACTTTCCCTCTTACCCTTCTGATGTCCATCCTTAGATATTCCTAGGACTGCCAGGAACACCTGCAGTCCTGATAATGCCAGTGAGACTTCAGCCATGCATCCACTGCACCCAACCTGAACTTTCTCCTAATGCCTCACTTCTTTCCCCACCCTGCTGGCTGCACTGTCCTCTCCACTTCCCTCCAGCCTCAGAAACAGGTTTACTTCCTCATTCTCATCATACTGTGGCTCTTTAAAAGTACCGGAATTCCCGTGCAATCTCTCACAAACCCCTCTTTTCCTTGCCTGTCCCAATTTCTGAATCCCTCCCCGAGGGCAGAATTTGTAGTACATGCACTGTGGTTCAGCCAGCAATTCCAGTGTCTGAGACTTGTGTTTCTTCCACATGTACCTGCTTTGTCATCATTGGATTGTTTTCATGCTTTTTTCTGATTCACAAGATTCAGCCACCAGCTAGACATCTGGATACGACTCTGGCTGCACCCTTGTAGAGTTCCTCATATCACCACGAGTTTAACATATGCTTTTGGTCTTATTTTGTCTGCTAAACTTTTTACAGACTAGAGGGAGGCTGGATTGCTCTTCAAGAGACTGTGAAAGCCACCTTCCTTTCCTATTCCAGGGGCCATACCACTCCCCCCTGTGCATTTTACTTCACTAGCTTTCTGTCAGCTTCTGTAACTGACATAAAGGCAGGCACTATCCATCTCTGAGAACATTGCAGTTTTGACTAGATACAAATACTGGCTGAAGGCTGATGCAGATAGGTCTCGGGGGGAGGATGAACACATCAGTAAAAGATGCTGAGGAAGTGGTGAGTATAAGAAAGTGTATAAAGAAGACGTAGGATGCAAAACGATTTGTTGGTAATTTAAGGTGATGGTGTAGAAATGCTACAGCTATGTCCAAGAATAAATAGTTATATTATATTGAGGAGAAGGAGCAGAAATACGACCTTTATATAGCATGAGAAAAGAAAGTAGGTAAATGATCTGAAAGGTTTGGTGATGTGGGCAGCAAAGTGGTGGTAGGATGGACTGCCTATTTGGAAATGAACTAGTAGTAAGAAAGCAAACAGAGGTATGCCCCATAATAGTGCATAAAAGGATGGAAAGGAAAAAAAGTGAGAAAAGAAAAAAAGAAAAAAGAGCAATGCATGTGTATGCAGAGGGGATCTAGTGAATTTCTCCTGTCACAAAGTTTATTAGCAAGATATCAGAAAATTATACAAGCATAAAGTTACTTACACAAGAATATTTACAATATAAATGCTATTTCCAGCTATGGGTTCCATTATCTAGTGGGTAATAGCTCAAGGAATGTAAGCTGGATTTTAATTCTGTCTAGCATGTAAAAGTAAATGAAAATTTGCAGTGTTCGGTGCAATGGAAAGTATGCCGTTCAGATTCCTGTATAAATTTAAGCTTTACTGGCAGTCATGGCATAAACCAGGTGCCCTATCTGTTATCTCTTCATAGAGGATTCTTGTTGTGTTCAGCCCGAGTGTTGCAAAAAATATAAAGTCATTACAGCTTCTGGATATTTTTCTATACTTTGGGGTTTTCATCAAGATTCAGAACCATTTTCAGAGAGTGCATGCCCTAAGACCCTCTCTGTCACTTACAGAATGCTGCAAATTGACTCTATCACTTTACCCGCTGCTGTAAATTGGCTCTGAGCACACATAATGTGTCAGGTTTGCCTACTCACTTTCAGTTTTCACCCGCCTCTACTGGGCATATCTAGGAGTAATGGGATGAAATTGAGCAAAGGAAAATTTAGACTGAATATCAGGAAAATTTTCCTAACAGTGAGATCTATTAGAATGGGGAATAGTCCCCCAGGAAAAGTGATGGAAACCCTGTTGCTAGAATCATTAAAAATAGACTGGAAAAAAACACAGTAAAAATACAGTAGAAAATAATCTGCATTGTCAGGGGATGGACAAGATGATTCCCTGGGTTCTCTCAGGCTCTAATTTCTAGGATTTTAGGAGCTGAGCTCCATCAGTATTAAATTCCCTGAATGCCCAAGATCATCTAATTGAAACAATAGAAAGTTTGCTCATAGGCATGCCAGGGAGAGTGCTCAGTAATGATCAGGCTGCATTACTGCTGAGAGTGTATCACTTGATCTGCACTGTACAAAGAAACAAGGAAGGAGACAATTTTTGTCACAATTTACCCTTTGCTAAAGCTGTTCTTGTAAGTCAAATATGCTGGCTTGATTCAGCATTGCTGATGTTATAGAAAGAGATCTTTAAAGCGGGTAATAATGGAGTCCAGATCACAGTTTGCAGCGGAGGAGTTTTGTATCAAAAGCTAACCGCACGTGTTTGGAATCAAAATTTCCTCCTGCAACACACGTACTTTTTACCAGAAGTCTGTGCTCCTTCCATAGCAAACAGATGCTGTGCACTGCCATTTCGTTTCTCTATGGAAGCCTTGCCTGTATATTGAGGGATAACAGATTACCTACACAGGGAAAAGACATTGATTCTGAGTTTTTCCTCTCTAAAATGAGCTTGCTTATTAAGACTTTTCCCCACTCTTATTGGTATAAATGTTTCACATTCAATGTCAAATTATCAACAAATGAAAAAGTTAAAAACAAATTGCCAAAGTCATTCCAGGTACTGCAGCCACACCTGAAATCATTGCCATTTTTTTACATCCAGCAACATTAGTTACTTCCCTGCTTGCTGTGAGTAGGCCACCAAAGACCAAGGAGGGAGAAATGTCTGGGCAAACTAACCACGCAGGAGAATGGGCTATCCTACACAAAGAAGCAGCCACAAAGTCAGAAAATCCATCTATTTTTTCCTAGTAGATTGCCACTGTGATTTTTCCCTCACTTCTTGCAATAGTCTCGCATCCCTGGTGACATGCCTGTTGGAGCAGGTGCTTTTCTGGGGCCAAACATGAAGACCAAGAAGGTGAGTGAGGTGGAGCATCGCTCATGCTCTTTTCGGTGCAGGATCCTCTTCTGTCCTTATTCATGTCTTGGAAAAGCCTGTTGGAAAGACCCTCTGCCTGATCAAGCAGCAGGGCCCCTGCTGGGAAATTACTTATCGTAATAGCTGAGATTTGTAACTTTTATTTCCAGGGCTGGCCAAGAGAAGCACATTGGGGAAACTGAAAATAAATAAAGCAACTGCCCCAGTTTCCTTCCTCAGCCTTTAAAAGTAGCAAAACTTTATGGTTCAGACCTCCAACCCTGCTCTGGGTCCTTTGTCTCTGCAAAAGAGGGTGGAGGGGAAAGGGCTGCAGGAGGGTCTTCAAGGGCTGCTTGATACCAGGAGATCTCTGCTTGGCTGCACCCCTTGACTGGGCAGCACACTTGGGGAGAGTTGGGGTGCTTCTGGGGAGAAGCCAGCTGGCGGCTCCCTGTCCCCCAGCATGGCTGTGAGGTGTTGTGGACTCAGCAATGCAGAGACACGCAGCCCAGTAGATGTTGTGCAGCCCACCCCCAAGCCAGCTCAGGCCCCTGGGCTGTACAGCTCAGAATCTCCCCCAGCTCCCACAGAGCTCACTCAGCCATCCCCCTGATCCTCAGACAGTTCCATTTCTCCATGTCACCTTCCAAAGTCATGGAATCATAGAGTCATAAGATCATTTTGATCGGAAGAGATCTTTGAGATCAAGTCCATCCGTTAACCTAGCACTGCCAAAGTCCACAGGTTATAGTCGTCAACAACGAAGCCCTAGGATCCCTCTCCCCCTTCGGAGGCTGCTCTTCACACGTGTGATATGCACATGTACACACGTCATGCGACATGTCAATGTACCCACTGATTAAATAGTAGTGGCAACAATGTCCTCCTCCTTTCGTTTTGAGGTCTGTGAGGGTCTGGTGAGAGCCTGGAGGTAGCAGGAGATAATAAGACTGCCTCGTAATTTCTGGCTGTCTATCCCTAGCTGATTCAGGTCATTAGAGTTATTTTGCAACATTCTCTTAATAACCTGCAGACGCTCTCCTTCAATGCTGAAATCATATACAAAAGGCCACGGTTTAGGGAGATGAAGACAACGCTGATAATGAGTCCCTGATTGATTAAAAGTAAATACATTTTTATTCAGAGAAAAGGGCATTTGTTACCACAAACATTTCACCTTCAGCACAAATAGGAGTTGTGCTTACATTTACTAAGGGATTATAGCAGCACTACAACTAATTACTTCCCAGCAGCTATTGGCCTCAGGTTAGATGTAAGCTACTTCTGGCAATATGTGGTGTGGGTTTGTATAAAAGGGGGCCCGTATTTTCATTGTCTTGGTGGAAAACAGTGCAACGGTGGGACGTGAGTGAATATACCATGCATAATGCAATACAAAATAAGAGCTTATTACAAAGAGAAGGCTCAAAGAGATCAAACAACATTAGTCCATCCCACCATTTTATGTTATGAGGGAGATATTAATTATTCTGTTTGTATTTCGTAGATGGCCTCGAGTTGTACAATTATCACATAGGAAGATGCACATTGCTTGCTGGAGACAGATTCCAGATTCAGTCTCCTTGATTACCTTGAGCTGCGTGAAGTCCATTGTATATTCCTGATGTGACCCATGCACGCAAATAGTAGTACACTTTGATCAGTAGAATGTTACTTGTCCCTGAGTTATTTACTGGACCTTTGGCATGAGGTTTTTATTTTTTTCTGGAATCCCAACACAGTCTCATCTTTGCTGCTTTTATGTGAATCTTTAACTCTCTACTCTTCCATCCTGTGATATATAATTTTTGCTAAGCCACTGGCAAGTGGTGAGATTACTTTAAAATACTATTAGGATTCAAAGAAGGAGGTTCCGCCATGTCCAGGCAATGAACTGCCCTGAAATTATTGAGTTATTAATAATTTTGAGCAGTTACAAATTACTGCTATTAACTGAATCTTGTAATTACAGCAAGAAGCTAGGCCTTGTAGCATGATTTCTGGTGTTGATAGTTTTTAGTGCATGTCTTATGGAATAGAAACTCAGGGTATGTGAGAAACGGTTGTTGCAATCCTGTAAAAATATGTGATGTTTCCTAAACCAGATCTGGTCTACCTCATGATGAAATAAAACATTCGCCTTGGATGAGCGTCAAGTCCTTACTCTGATTAAAATAGTGCAGAAATGGTGTCTTCTAGCCCAATTGAATGTTCTCACTGGACAGACTATTTTTCACAATGACATGAGGAAGATCCTCTTTGAAGGCCTCTCACCAGAAAGTTTGTTTTGAAAATTGGCCCATAAGATTAAGAAATTGCTGACCAACCTTAGATAATCCCTTTCAGGGAAACCCTGGAGAGACCAGCCTCAGGGACCATATCATGGAGCAAGTGGAGACCTCAGGGCACCTCAGCACAACTGGCTCTGTGTTGTCACCAAGTGAAAATTCAACACTGCAGACTGGCCGCTTCTTTCACCTACGCAGCTAGTGCTGGCACCATAGTTGTCTGGTTTCCCTTCAGTGGGGTCTCCAAAGGGGAAGTCCCCTTCCTTACCACGTATTTCAGTGTGTCTTGAGCACAGAAAGCACTTAAGAAAATACTTTAATTACAAAACCAAACAGATATTCAAGCTGTTGAATTTATTACTCTAATTCATGATGGGGGAGGTCACCATGCAGAGTACCTTCCATGGCTGGGCAGGAAATAGGTGTTCATTTTTGTGCTTCCTAGATGCAGTAATGACGACTTCAGCCTCTGTTTGTTAGTAGTCATACCCCATTGTTCACCATACCTTGAGAAAGAGGCCTTCTGGAGGATGTTTTAAACTCAGATACTTCTGTACTTGTATTATCTTTCACACAGTCAGTGAGAGGCGAATATCCCTACATCCAGTGAAAGCAGAATGAAACAAGAGTGATTTAGATTTCATACTATCTATTTTTGACCTTTCTGTTCGAAGAATAACACTGAGCTTGTTTAAGAGTAAAAGATTTATGTATGTCTTGTTCTGAAAGCAATGTTATAAAAATGGTACCTCCTTACTCAGCAGATCTGTTCCTGTTGTGTATTGAGAATCATTGCTGCTTGCGTTCAAAACTAAAAAGTTTATGGTTTTTAGCCCTGCAAAACCAACCCTCTTCAGGACAAGTGAGCTGGTTCCTCTTTTTTTTTATTATTAATAAAAGTCTGCACTCCTTATCAGTTATCAGGCCAGTCAGTGCACACACTGATTGTTAACAAGTGTTTCTGGATCTCTTCCTTTTTCACCTTTAGTGTTGGCATGAGTGGAATTTCTTCTTGCGTAGAGGAGAATAATATTTGCACAGCAATAATTCTTGCATATTTTCACTGACAGAGATTTCATGACCTGCAAGTGACACATTGGAAGGAAAGAATCTTGCTTCTGGTTGAGTTTGCGGTGGAGAAAAAATGACAGGTAAATAGCGGAGATCCACAAAAAGCAAACTTCCACTAAAGCAAATGGGATTTTAAATGGAAAAGAAACAAAGAGCTCGGGTCTTGGCCCTGAGAAAGTCTATTCACGTGAAGCATATCTTAAGATGTTACTGAATGGACTATCAAATACAGATTTCTTAGTGGAGGCTGTCTTTTACAAGAGGGCAAACATGCAAGGCAAAGTCTCAGCACTAAGTGTGTTTTTATTGTAAAAACAACTTGTTTGCTTAGGTATGGATTAGCTTTCCAAAGCAATAAAAGCAGGAAAATGTTAAAAAACCATCCATTACTGCTGGAACTGGTAGGCATATTCGAAGATCCTCCCCTTTCTCCCTCACACAGAAATCCCACAAAGAAATCAACAATGACTGTGAGCAAAGTGATGCAGAAACCAGGATCTTTCCCATGACAACCTGGAGAAAGTGCTTGGCTGAAACTGGAGACAACAAATACCAGGTCATACCTGATACTAGTTGCTGGTTGAGGTCTTCACAGAGGTTTTCTTTTAATGAAAACTTAATTTTTCTATCTGTTTTGGTTATAATATAAAAATTTCTATGATCTCCATTAATGACAACTTCTCCAACACCACCAATCAATATGGTCCTTTTAACATTAGTTCCCACTAAGAGGTTGTCCAGTCTGTTGTCTACAGGGATCAAGGAGAGTAAGGACCTCCTCCTCTGTGTGTGATGGCATGCTGCCTGCTAGACACTGTGGCAGTGTTTCAAGTCTTAGTACTAGAGAGATGCTGAATTCAAAAATTGTAGGAAAGGGTTAATGTGCTGGAGTTGCCAGACTCCGGGGAATCTGGGTAAAATCCTTTTCGGACACCTGAGTTTTGAAGAGGAAGATCAGATACTACTGTTACAGGGGTTTGCCAAAGACCGCTAGGGATGAAGCAAGGTTTCCTCACTTTTCCAAACTTGCACAAAGATCTGTTAAAAAAGACAAAGGTGGTGTCCTGTCATATTGTCCTCCAAACTTAATTACTTGTCCCCCAAACACTTCTGATCAGTATGGAGCGACAGATGAGAAATTTGGAGGCGCGAAGCTCTTAGAGGGACCGACTGGCACTGCTACGTGTTTGCACTGCTTACAGGGTGAAATTACTTTAGGCGCAGCGACCTCTCAAGATACACTTATCACAGTCTGAAGTGTGCCTAAAANAATCCACCTTCCCTTTCCATTACACATTCTGTTAGTCTGCTGTGCTTCCCCTTTAGCATACATCACTGCAGCTCTTTATTTTAGCGTTATTAATTTTTGACATGAAGTCGCTCTAAACATGGTAAATACAGAAAGTAATTGGTATGTTAAACAGAGGAAGCATAATGAGTCTCATGTACAAACGCGACTCGCTCCTGCTGCAGAGCTGGACTGAAACAGAATACACAATCGTGCTGCCAATTTCAGCAGGAACTTCTTCACCAAGTCCCTGTGGTTCACAGGCAGTGCCTCGACCTCGCCTGTACTTATGATACAACCAGCCACAGTTTAATGGCTGAAATGACTTTGAAGCTTTCCCAGTGGAACCAATTTTCACCCTCTGTGAATACAAGCTCCAGCCTTTCAGCAAAGAGTTTAGTTTGGTGATAAGTTAACATGTGAGGCTAGCCTGAGAATAAAATTTGACTGTTGCCCTGATGGTAGGGCTTTCACATTGTGACTCTTGGTGACGACGTAGGGCTTTTTGGGAGAGACGCGCTCTCCAGACTAATACCGGCTGACGGGATATTTTGTCAAACGAGGAGAGATGTTCCTTGCAGCCAGCCAGGCTGCTGCTGCTGCCTTGTCAACACTGGTGGCAAATCTCTGCTAGGAGGAGCAGATAGGGAAGTCATAGCTCAGCTCAGCCCAGGCTTGCAGTGATAATGGTTTGATTGTGAAATACAGGGCGTGAGTTTTAAAGGTACTGATGAGAAATTCTCCTCTAAATTTGGCTCGAAGTCAGTGTGAGAGGGAAATATATTAGGAAAGGTGAGAAGAAGGCGATAGGAAAAAATGTATACCAACAACTTCTATGTAAGATTCAAAATAATACCAATCCCAGCTTGTCTTTTTCCCTTAATTTTAATTTTTTTTAAGTATTCTAGATTTATATTGTGCCTTGGGAGTAATATACTAAATGCAGTTATTCTTGCTCCTGTGTTATAGTTTCAAATCCCATCAATTTGTACAGAATCAAGACAGAAAGATCAGACCAAAATTATTGCACAAGCCACAATGAACAAAACACATATATGCTGCTTGAGATGCCACTTTTTCCTGCATCTTTACACCTTTTCTTTCAGTGGTGATTCACAAATAAAAGACAGACACAGTTGGCAGCACAATGGGTCCATAATATTTGACCAAGAATGGAGCTGACATGCATCAGCAAAATGCCCACAGACAGCATAATCAGGAACCTGACCTGTCTGCTGCTCTACCAATGGTACTGCATAAATAATTAATCGTACCTGCCAATGTAACATATAGAAGTTCTTTGCTTTTTGTTTTCCACGACAAGCCTTGATCTTTTTCTGTGTTAGCTGTTGTAGAAGAAGAAACTGGAAGAAAGAGAGCAGACCCTTGTTACTTGTGTGATGGCCTACCTGCTTTCTCAGGTTATTCTTGAGGAGAGGCTGTTGACAGGATATAACATATCTCAGCAGTGCTTGGCAGAACAAAATCAGCAGAAAAAGCAGTATCTGGCTACCTTAATCTGAGTTTGGTGCATGAAACAAAAGGGCCCACAGATACAATTTTTGTTTGGGACATTTAAAATTGGGAACTACAATGTCACATGAAATAGGTGCTAGGAAACAAGCAGGAACTGATAGCAGGATAGATTTAATGGCACAACAGTTTCTTTCTATTTTATTTTATGATCTGAGTTTCAGAAGAACCCTGAAAACAGTCTGGAGACAACTTTTTCCTTTTCTTTTTCTTTTTAACACCTTTGTGATTTAATTTAAGGATGACATTTCATTCTGGACAAGAGGTCCATGGTATCAGGCTGACAGCTGAAACCTGAAACACACGTTCGGCAATTCAGCAAGCGCATAAATAAAAAGGACAAGTTAGCACTAGTGTCTTCTCTGAGGAAACATCTGAGGTAAGTTGCAAATGCTGAAATGAAATACTGAATTCAGCTCAGGTACCTATGCACAGTTTCAGGTGAGCAGCCAGAAATGTGTGCCCCTTCTTTTTTTTCACCCTTCTAGGGGTTATAGTATTATTACTATTTCAATTTAACATGTTTTCTGAAGGAGGATGGAAGCCTTGCCGGGTGTAACTCACATAGCTCTGCTAAAGAGACCATACAGCTCACAAAGACCCCCAAGTTACAAAACCCAGCACAGTGATTTCAAGAGGAAGTCCCAGAATCTACGTGAATAGCATGCCTTAATGATGCAGAGGCTGGACAATAGCATGTGCTCTCATAAGGAATATGGTTTCAGCCTGGGCCAGATAAACTTGCACCTGCACTTTCCAAGTGCAAACAGCTGGCTTTGCTTTACAGAAGGAGTCAAAAGCCTGCCTGCTCTCTTTCAACAGCCTTTTGCAAGTGCAAGGACTGGAATCTGTACTTTAAAATCACATTCCTGGCGTACTCCTACTGATACCCTAATAACTGCTATTCTTCTTCTAGCTATGCTGTCTTCAGTACTTCACTAAATGTTACATGCATTAACTTTAGAAAAATCACAGAGAAGTCTTCTTCTGTCACAGGCAAAGAAAGAACAAACCCTGAGTCTGAAACTTTGCTCCTGACAGATGACACACATTCTCCCACCAAATAAGGGTGACATTTACATACCAGATTGCTGAGGACTAGTTATCCAACATTGCAGAAGCATTTTCTAGTTCTCATCTTCAAGCAGAAACATTAAACTAGGGCCTGATCTGGCGTCAGACATCGTTGTACCTCTTAGACTCTTCCCTGAGCTTGTCTGAATTTTGATACCAGCCCAAATGCCTGAAATCTAAGGAGACTGCTTGAACCATTTCTGAATTTTACAGGCTCTTCAAATTGGGAAGTTTGGTTCATGGGTTTAGAAAGATAAAGAATGAAGACCTGAAGCTGAAGATTAAGGTTTACGTTTAGAGTCATCATGAATTCATAATGCATGACCAAGATGAACAATGGCACCAGCAAGAGTGGCTCCCCTTTGTCATCCACAACTACTCGGCTTGCAGGGCAACCGCCAAAAGTATGAGCAGAAAATGCCCATTGATAGAGGTGCACAAATGTGTCAGGCAGAGCCTCTGAACTTTTCTGAAGTGGCTTAGCTCCTTTCTAGATGTCATCAAAAGCAACTAAAACAAAGCTTTCAGAGCTGGCTGTGCAGTACTCTCCATGAACAGCTTGAATCACCCGGCTCATGGTAATGGTCTGCCACAGAAGCTCTAATCAGGTGCACGTGTGTGTTTTCTTTTCACAAGATGACAGTTCCCAAGTGAACGGACACTTCAGCTCTGATAAAACTTTCCTTCTATTGTCTGAGTTTTGTTTGTTTTCTGGCAAACCCCAGCGCTGCCTCTGCTTTCTGTGCAGGCACACATTTCCCATGCTTGTGTGGGGAGGCCAACCAAAGTCTTTGGAGGCTTCTCAGTAGTATTGCCTGAAGCAAATACCACAGCTCAATAGTAATTTAATATTGTAATCAGGGAGCAAACTGTGCAGTTTTGGCACATTGCGATAATTATTAACTACATGTATTAGTGTTGTGATTCTAGTAACTAATATTTACAAAAGGTTCCCTGTGTGGGGAAGACCTCGCCTAGACATGAGCAGTTGAGCTATTCCTGAGTGATTGTCAGTGGGCCTTTAAGCCTTGCTCATGTTCGCTGTTTAAAGATAAAACATCAATACTCAGAAATTGTACTTCAAAAGATCTGTTTCATGAATAATAAATTCTCAGGGTGTAAAACCATACCAAGCACCAGAACGTTTTGTGAATTTATGGGGAAGTTTTCCTGTGGAAAAAAAATCCTGGAAGATAAGATTAAAAAAGCGCATCTCCAACTCCCTAACATAATATAAAGCAGATTGGATTTAAACGTTAAATCATTCTTGCTCTTAAGATTTTTGTTTCATGCCATGATGTTTCTCTTTCTCCTGTTTTCCCATTGCTATTAGAATTAATGACCTTATGAACCCCAGCTCAGAACTCGCGCAAGGGCAGATGAAAGCAACAGCAAAATGTTCTCTAAACTTGAAATCTGTAATTGAGAAATTAACTTCCTCCATGCAGCTATTATGTCTGGGCTGACTCAAGCTTGAAGTAGAGGTTAATTTTCCTTTGCATCTTATGCAGGTCCTGTTGGTGTATTTGGCTGTATGGCTCCAGTTCCTCATCTGGCAGAGTCTGGTGGTAAGGAGTGAAGGTACTTGGGTGAGCACACCCGTATCAAACACAGATGACCTATAGAGTATATTCACTAACTTGGAACCCCATAGCATTCCTACTCAGAGTATATAATCACATTTATTTCGGTAATCAATTGTGTGCTTTTCCAGATAGTCAGGGACAAATACATTGTTTTCATGGGGACCCTCCTAGTCTGTGAGTGGTACCACATCACGGACATGCATATATGTACAAGAGAAAAATAAAAAGTCCTTAATTTACTAATATAATTGTATCTGCGAGAAAGATTTTCTCATGCAACTTAACCTCTGTGTAGTTTCTTCCCTTCAAGCTCACCCATATTTCACAACATTTTTTCTGGCATTATACAAAGTGCCTTTTAAATTATGTATGTGTTTGGCTAGTATGCCAGACTTGTAGTCTAAAAGACTAGACTTCTCTACAAAGAAGTCATGATTTGACATTGTTTATTTCGCTGTGTAATCACATTAGATAAGGTAATGTCATAAGGATGACATGAAACAACCATATGTAAACATTGTATTACCATTCCTTTACCAATTATTTAAACAATTCAACAAGTAAAATCTACCCTTAGCTTCAGGTAGTTCCTGTGTCACAGCAGCCAGACATTAACATACATTTCTTGAAATTCAGACCAGTACCCAGTGCTGTATCAACGTGGAAGACAAAGATGGTTCTTCCCATGTGTTTCCAACACACTTACCGGCGAGGAGATGACTGATGGATGGTGGCAGGCAGTAAAAGTAATCAGTGAGGCAGTTTTGGATAACATCAGTCCATAGTGATCACAAAGCACTATGACATACCAAAAAGTAAATTATGGAGGCAGAAGGACCGGCAGAAAAAGATAGAGAAGCCAAAGAAAAATACAATTTCAAGAAAAAGGCAGGGGGGTGATGTCTGAAGTTGTTCACAGGTTAAGGAGGGCAGAGCTGGCTATGAGGAGGTCAATGAAGACTTCACCTGACTGCAAGCCACTGGAGACAGGTTGAAGGAAGTTTTCTGGGAAGAGGAGCAGGGAAAACACTGAAGAATGGTGCATACAATGTGTGTAGGGACATGGTAATGGCTATAGTGGCAACTGGGGTCAGGTGCACAAATGTATGAAGAAAATAATATTAGTATTAGTGTATATAGATCTTAGTAATGGTTTCTGTGTAATTTTTGCCCATATCAAAGACCAATACCATCTAAAAAATTTCTATCAAGAAGGAGTAAAATGGTGTGATTAATATGTTTTTTTATATTTTACAGAATATAAAAATTAAAAAGTGTTTAATAGTAATCAGCTAGTGTATGGCTTTTACATGTGCAAACACCACTCTTGAAAGTCTGTATTATAAAACACAACAGTCATATGCTTTGCTTCCCAATTTACAATTTTACCAGTTTTGTTCCAAGTACATATCTTAAGATTAATAAATCAGCCGCTCTAAATTCCATTATCCTCACATGTTCCTGCTAGGGCACATAGGCGTAACATTAGTTTTTAAAAATTCCTTTAATTAAGTAATTATGTCAAAGATAAGATATGGTAAGCATATTAATATTTTAAGCAAATATTTGTGCTTGTTTTCAGAATTAGCAGAAATGGGAATTTGGCTACAGTTAGGGTTCTTCACTGGTTCCGAGTGCTGCAATAAAGAAGGGTAAAGGTAAGTGTATGCCTGTCTTTAAGTATGTGCTTAGCCTTTCTAACCTGCTGTGAGAGCAGCAAGTTAAGGGGAGTAAGTACATACCTAAAGGTAAGCACGTGCTTGACTGCCTTGCTGATCTGAGGCTAGAGACAGTAGAATGATGAGGTTTCTGAAAAGGCTGCTGGCACACTCACCACATCAATTCAGGGGTAACGAATAATGTTTTCACAAGCAACACAAGGATTGAAGGGATCAAGGATTCAGTTATGCAATGAATTGGCTTTGGCAGCAAAACCAGTTAAAACCTTTATTTTTCTTTTAAGTGGAGACTTAATTCTAGTGAACTAGTTCAAAGCATGGCAATGGTACTGTCATGACTGCAGATCATAGAATCACAGAGTGATATCTGGTTGGAAGGGACCTCTGGAGTTCATCTAGTCCAACCCCCCTGCCAGAGTAGGTCCACCTAGAGCTGGTTGCACAGGAACATGTACAGGTGGGTTTTGAATGTCTCCAGAGACAGAGAGACTCCACCACCTCTCTGGGCAGCCTGTTCCAGTGCTCTGCCACCCTCAATGTAAAGAACAAATGCACTCCAGAGTGCAAGAAGTTATTAAGTCAGGTTCACCATCAAAGCCCCCTGGAGTTGTATCCTGTGTCCCTTTAAATCGTATCTAAATACACAAAAAAGCTCAGCTATCTACCCAACTCTGGAGTTGTGATCCTTAAATTCCTGGTTAATTCTGGAGGTGCTAATGATGTTGATATTCAAATGCAGCTTTACAGTTTCTATAGTTCAGATTCTCGGTATGGCCAGAAACACTTTTGTCATCCTTGGCAGTGGGTTTTTTTTCAGTCTCATTCTAAAGTCTTTTGAGATCCACAAATGTAGGGGTTTTTTCAGTCTCTAAGTGGAATGCTGCTGTTGATACCTGTGACGAAGGGGAGAAAAGGCCCTACTATTGTCCTTTCATCTACTAGTTCAGTGATTAAAAAACTCACACAGTATACAGGAGAAATTGGGTAAATTACTGAATAGTTCACATACGCTGTTGCCATTACTACCTCTGTACACATTGTAGTTCAGTATTCTGTGGTATAAAGGAAACGGTCTAAACTGCACATTATACCACATCAGGCTACATAATGAGGTAAAACCCAAATAATAAACAACAACAAAAAAATTACAATTGAGAAACCTTCAGGAGATCATTAGAATATTGAAATGTTGCGACTTTCTTGAAATCTTGAGCCTTTACCTCAGCAAGCCCCCAAAATCTTCCTGTTTTTCCATAAATGCTGAGAAAGAAAGCCTGAATACTCTTGCCTCTCGAAAGAAATTATTCACCCCAGGCAAATGGATGACTAGGGCTTTGCAAAGCTGGGATACACTCTGTTGTTATGAAACTGTATATACAAAAGACAGTCTGCCTATTAATATTTATAGACAAGACAGTTAAACAAACAATAAAGCTCCATAACTTTTTGTGAGAACAGATCTAAATACGAGCATATCTACTTAAATAGATTGTATTTTTGGCTGGGGGGAAGGGTCAGAAGTGGTGTCACTGAATAAACAGCTCTCAGACCAGTTCTCGCCTATCTCTTCCACTGCTGCTGCCTCGGGCTCTGGGTTTTTTTTTGCCTGCTAAGGCCAGCTGCTTTCTCGCTGCTTGGACCCTCTGCCATGGCCCGGTTGCCTCAGGGATGGCGAGGGACCACTTCCACTGGGGCCAGCCAGACTCTCCTGGCTGTGTACATGCATGTGGTTTATCTGCCTGACGGGCCCGGGCAGAAAGGCAGAGCTGCTCTTCTCTTCTTGCTTTCTTATCTTTCCCTTGCTCCCCCAGCAATGGTGACCTGTATCACCTTGCCTGAGTGCATCAGCTGTGCTACCGCCGGGACCTGGCGCAGGCAGCTGTAATCAGGTGTTCTGCCCAGCTCCTGATGTTTTTTGAGTTTATCACTGCTTACCCTCTCGGTCATTCCCATGACTATCCATAGCACAACATCCAGAGGCGAGGCGCTGTGCCTCCTCAGGTCTAGGCTTTCATGGGGTTACGCCTGAACAAGAGCGTACAGACCGAGGCTGCTACAGCACCATTTATAGATCCCTTGTTTTAGTTGCAGTTATGTCTTACCCTTCAAGAAGTATGGAAAGAAAGGGGACAAATACAGCGCACAGACACCTTGGAATTGCCCACTCCAAACTCCTCGGTCAAGGGAGCTTATGGTCTAGGTCAGTGCCTTGTTGTGTTTTCAGTGGGGCTGCCCCCATCTACTGCTCTGCAAAGAGTCCCTTTGGTACTGCTCCTTGAGTTCACCTCTCCCAAGGAACAGATTCTGCAAATGGTGCTTTCTGTTGAGGATTTTTAGTCACACCTCTTCAAGTAAGGGAGCATCGGGCTTATTTAGCATGAGAAGGGTCCAAGAAACATTTCACAGGTCGCAACGAATAGCCAAGACTACTGCCCAGTGATACAAGGATCACAGAAGACAATTCCAGTGATTCTAGGGAGCATCCTGGAGTGGACCGGAAAGGACTCACTGGGCCTGGCCCCAGGTAAGTTGTGGAAGTCCTGCCTGACAGGTGTAACCCATAGCTCCAATTTGTACGGATGCAACCAGCACACAGAAGGCACGTTAAACATTTCCTCCCTGCTCTGAAAAATGCTCAAATCAGAAACTGTTAAAATCAAAAGTGTTTGCAAAGCAAGATCTTTATTGAATTATCATTATGGAAATGTTTTTTGGAAAGAATGTGTCACGAATGTCAAACCATTCTGCTTAACTGGAAGTGCAAGTAAATGAAGGCTACTGAAATTTAGTGAAAACTGAAGTCAAAATGGACTTTTTACAAAAATATCAGGCTAAAATTTCAGCGTTAGCCACATTGGGTTGCTCTTGGTTTATTGGTTCATGCAAATTTTTTGGGATCTGAGTATAAGACAAGAAAATATCTCAAAATCGCCAACCTTGACACAATAAAAAGCCTGATTCCTGAACAGTCCTGTATGTGTCACAGGAACATCACAAGGCACTTCCCATCATCTATTCACCCATTTCTAAAAGTGTTTTTTTTTTTTTCCCCAACATGTTGATGCTAGAGGTTTTTCAAAGGAAAATTAACATGAGGAAAACTCCCTGTTGATGCTCTTGGAGCATCAACAACAAAAAGATCATGCTGAACGGGGTGGGACTTTAAAACTGCAGTTTGAATTTACAATATTTAGATTTCCTTGCACAAAACTTCTTGCAGTGGATCCAGTGTGGTGCAGATTGATGAATCACATGTGTAGAAATTCCCTTCAAACTATAAAGCTGGGGCTGGCGGGTGGGGTGTGGGGGGATAGCATTACCTCTGATGATTTCTGAGTCTGAACTGTGTACGATGCAAGGCCAGATCTGGCAGGTAAGATTCTGGCTGCCTCTTCACTTCTCTTGGTGGAAGGTTTCCCTTCCTTCAGCAGGTTGGAGGACCTATGAGGCCACCTCATCACTCACAGGAGCACAGATCATTTTTCTCTTCGAGACGCAGTAGATAATTGTAGATAGTAGATAGTAGATAAAAAGATTGCCTGCCTTCTCCCAGTATGAAACTCTTTTCCAGTTGCCCAGTACTCAGCCAAACTCCAATATTAAAGAGTACCTTTTTTTCCTTGTATCAAGACAGAAAATCAAGGTTTTGCACATTTTCATAAATGGTGTATTGAAAAAAGCCTGGTCTGTGAATTCAGGACATTTCACAGCAATGTTCCAGGCCTGTGTCAACAGATTCTGACACTAATTCAGGAAAGGCATTAGTTAATTTTGATTTCTCAGTGCTCTCTTCAGTTCTGTTGTCATAATTAGAAAGTCAACATTTACCCACATCTATCATGAGACCTAGGAAAACTATTAGTTGCAAACAGCTGATTTGTTGAATTTAGCTCTCTTTCCTGATTGTGGTTGATCAACAACCACATTTTAATTTCTATTAATTTTATTCACTGTATAAAATCTTCTGTGACTTGTTCATGTGAATATACTTCAGCCTATGTATTGCTTGCAGACTGGATGGTGCCTCAGAATTTTTGTGAGCTGTCATTCACTATTCAGTTTGTACGGGAAGGATCATTTGAGTCCCAGTCTATTGTTTCTGGTCTCTAGGTGAATAGTCTTCAAAAATATAAAGTGATTTCAGGATGACTTCTGCAGACAGTCTGGAAGCACGTTGGAAACAAAATTCACAGGAGTATTTGTTTCACTGTCTTTTAAAATATAAATTTATGAACAAACGTTTCTCCTATATGTGTGTATGCAAAAAACTTGGTGAACTATTGAAAACAACAGAAATATTATCACTCAAATAAAAAAGAAACACGTAAAGTTCAGTGTGGGTAAAATGGGTGAAACTATTCTCCAATTAAACATGTAGAGACTTTTACTTATTTTTTGTCTTCCTTAAAACTGATTCCCAGAAAGACTGTGCTTTTTTTTTTCTTCTTTACCCCCCTGTTACTCACCCACCTGTAGGCAACTCTCTGGTCTTAGAGACATCCCAGTAATTTTTTTCTGTTCTACCCAAATGACAGTGTGAGGGAAGGCTGAGCTTTTTTTTTTTTTTTTTTTTAAACCAACCCTTAACTTTGCAACGCTGTTTGAGAAAAGAATGAAAAAAGAAGCTGCATAGTTCTTTCTGAAGTCAGAAAGACAGTCGAACAGGGGGAAGTGTAAATGCCAGGTGTATCCCATCAGATGCTTGCTGGTGCTTGTGCATGATGGGGACACAACTTGAGACCGTCAACACCAGGTCACCACTGACCACAGCCCATGCTGGAAAACTGCCTGGCAAGATATCGGTGGCTTTTAATAGTGAATTCTTTGCATTGCTTTTAAGTGGCGGTGTGGGCCAGCTATTGGTAGTAGTGCATTAATCCCGAGCTGTGTTATGATCCTCTCACCGACCGCCAACAGCCATCCTCTGCCTCCACGGCCTTGATGGCGTCCCACCTTTGCTATGCACCAGGAAGCTTGGAAGGATTACCAAAAATGTTATTTGGAAACGTGTTTATGTATATATATATATATAGAGAGAGAGAGGGGTGAATAAAATTTAGAGAAAAGTAAAAAATTCCAAATTCCACACCCTGGGGCATCCTTCCATTGCTGANTGTAGCCTGGTGGGGCACTAACGTCGGCACCTGCTCGCCCGGGGGGCCACAAAACCGTAAGAAAGTAAGGACAGCGGTGCCTCCCATCGTGCTCCTCACACCAACACGATGGCACCACCGGCCCCCTGCACCCTGCCGCGGCCCTCGGCGGCCTGTCCGGCCCGCGCTGCGCCGGCGGGGCCCGGTGGGACCCGGGCTGTGCCGGCGGG
>VXBJ01005657.1:141129-211073 GCA_013400055.1 Nycticryphes semicollaris
TTTCTTTGCAAGGCAGAGGGGCAGCGGGACGTGTGACCCACTGCAACACTGCAAGCCACGCAGGGGGAAAGAACCGAGTGGAGCTCAGTGGGGTGGAGGGCCAGCCGACAGGGCCCTTGGCAGTCCCCCAGAGTGGGTGACCCAGCTGGTGCGGTTGTTCTCCAGGATGAAGTCTCCTCTCCTTCCCACACACAGTAAATAAACTACGTTCTCCCCATGCTGAGCCCCCAGTTTCTGACAGTGGATCGAAAGGAGCGCTTGAACACAAAGTTAATTTGTTTTTGCGATGTTTAGGGACAGCAGTGGGGTACTTGCCAGCAGGGCAGTGCTTAAGCCTTGCTTGCTGGATCTTCTGAAATGAGTCAGCCTGTGGCCACCTCAAGTCTTCCCACAAGGATTCCTTGGATGGCGAGTAAGGGCCTTCCTACTGAAGGAACGGGTCCTGTAATATTTATTATCCTTAGCCTGACCTCAGCGTGAGGATGCAGTGACCCCCTCGTAATAACAGGACACCCCTCGCTCCCCAGCCTTGTGACCTGCCAGTGGTGCATGCATGCCGGTGCGGTCCTCTTGCCTCCCCTGTCTCAGGAAAGCGGCACAATACAGTGCGGCAGTCTGCTGGCGGATCTGTTACTAAAGGAATTCATGCATCTTGCATCTTGAAGATGCATTATTAATGCCTGGACAAATCACATCAGGTGGAGCTCAGCAAGTCCCTGGCACTGCAAAAAGGAACAAAGGCTGGTTCTACAAGAGAGAGAAGGATGAGACAAATTATAACAGCTGGGAGTTTCTTGTCAGTAAGATGGCATAAAAACAGAAGTGCTAAAATTGTTTGTACATACGGCAAGTTTATATTTTTATTGGGAAGGAAATTACATATCGCATTGCGAAGAAGATACTTTAATTGTATCCTAATAAACATCACATTGTTGGGCATCTTTGAATTTCACAGCAGACTGGGCCAGCTTGCTGGCATCCAAATTACTTCCAAGCACAGTTTTATTTAGTATCTGGAAAGGACTGTAAAGACTGGATTTGCTAGCAGAGGGCCTGCTTCTCCTCTCCTTGAAGTCAATGGCAAAACTCCCATTCACTTCAGCAGTAAGAAGATCAGGCCAGAGTTTGCAGCAATCGCCTCCCAAAGGGCAGGAGGCAAAGCCGCCTGCAAGAGCACGTGCGAAGGCATGGACCCCAGCCTCCCAGGCAGAGAGCAATAGTTCTTCATCTTTCTAACTCTTGATAAGAAGATCTAATTTGTGCAGCACAGGCTTTGATGCCAGCTAATATTTTTTTTCCCCATGGTGCAAGTACTTAGCCAAAATCTGGGCCTTGCTGGCTTTGTTGCATTAGAAAGGGAAGAAGATGATGGGAATGCAGGATTTCTTTTGGAACAGCCCTGCTTATCTACAGAGGATGCACACAAAGTCCTATTACAGCAAGGCAGGAGCAAGCAAGGTAGTTTCTTGTTTGGCACTGTAAGGCTTTTTAGTGAGCACTCTGCCAGGAAGAACTATATTATATATATTTCACCTTGTGACAGTGCACCAATCTGCACCCAGGAGAACTGCTTGGTCTGCCCTGCACTCCTGCCCTTTCTGTTCTTGCTGTGTCAAGTTGAGCCATGCTCTGGGCAGTGACTACTATTGTTTCTTTTGCTGCTAAAATAAAGAGCGCTTAATTGTTGTTCCATTTAGTCTTAAAATAGTTCATTACAAAAACCTTCTGATTTTCACCCACCCTGTGTTTTGTGATTGTTGTTTCACCACATTGGTACATTATTTTTTACTTCAGACTGAACAACTGAAAGGCAGTATTTTCTTTCCTAAGATCTTCTAAGGGTATACTGGTAGTTCGGGTCTAGCTGACAAAAAAGAATATCAAAGCACTTCCAGACATCTTCTACCAACTTGCTATTTTTCACTCTTCCCCATATATATGACTCTGTAGGACTTCTATCAAAACTATTTAGCCAAATTTAAAAAAAAAAAAAAAAAAGGGGATCCAGATGCTTACAAAAAAACTGAAGTAAATCCTTTATCACTAAAACAGTATGAAAAGCATTTCCAGTTAGTCACTGAAAACAAATCTAGCCTTTGGTATGAATTGGAGAGAGAAGGGTATTTGTTAGGGATCCACATGAGATGGTAGGAGATTATTGAGATATCTGTAGCCATCTCTACAGTGATAATCACTCCCTCGGAGCAAGAGATAAAGCCCTCCATGAAACAGGACCCAGTGAGGAGAGGCGAAAAAGAGAAAGGGCAAACCATGAAGTTTTCACTATAGCAAAAAGTGAAAAATCTGTCTCCCTAATTCTTTAATGTATTGGCAAGCTGGTATTGGTGACCTTGTTTTGTCAGAACTGGACAGATGAGTGCAAACCAAGACAGAGGAGCATTGGCGTGAGGATTACGTACAGGCAGGCATGCACTGAGGGCACTGTAGGGTTAATAGATTACCTACACACAGCCATGAGGTGGATCTGTGATTAGTGGGCACATCTGCTTGGTGCTCACAGACAACCAATGTTCGGACATAAAAGAAAAGGACTCAAAAATAACAGTCAAAATATTTAAGGTATTGTCATATAAGTGCTCAGGATTAATCAAGCACTATTAAGAAAAGCTAGTTATTTGTAAAGAGAAGACATCATGGTCAGCGCATCAAAAATAACTCAAAGCATAGGGAGGCTTCGCACAAAAAGAACCTGCAAAGACGAGGCTGTTTAGATGTGGCAGCTCTTAAGTAAGGAGTCTCTAGTCAGCCTTCCTTGGGATGGAAGAACAGCAGGGCGCTTAAGGTGGTTAAAGGCATCTAGAGAAGTCTTCACCTGGAGACTGTGTACACACACACATGGAATGTGCTCCAGTACTTGAGGCCCAGGCAGAGCTAAAGCACTTTCATCAATACCTTTTGTTTCCTTCAGTAAAACTCCTGTTTGATTAGACCCAAAGTGCACCTTCTGCTCGTTGCCTAAATTCTGGAAAGAGGATTTTATTTTATTAAATCACAGACTAATGATTTCTAGGACATTAAAAAGGGGCATTTTTCCAAAGCTACTTCTGTGTTATCTGTCTGTTAAATAAGAATCTTTCTGGCATGCTGAAGAAACTGATGTTCTATTTAAACATGTTACCTGCTGATCTACTGGAGTAGCAGGCCAGCAGTTTTTTTGTTTGGTTTGTGTATGCATGTGTGTGTGGTTGTTTCATGGCTCCTGGGTAATGTTATCCATATTTTTCTGTTTGGAGAATCACTTTTCCCTACGCACTCACCAACCAACATGAAACCACCTAATTATATTTTCATAATCATGATTAAAAACCATCTAAATTATCCTGCTTGATGTACTCAAAGAGTTTGTTGATTGCTTTTTGATGTGTATTAGAGCTTTTTGCAGAGCCACATCAAATGGTTTGCTCCACAATGAAATAAAAAAAAAATCTTGTAATATACATATGCACATCTTTAAAAAAAACATATATAATTTATATTCTGCTAATTAAGCTACATCAAAACCAAGTCTATCACCATGAAATAATTGTGTAAAAGCTACTCACCTATTACAAGAACATTAATTTCCACTTTACTTTTTTTTTCGAAATATTGATTTTATCTTATACAAGGCAATTCAGCATTTCAAAGCCTCAGAGTCTCAAAGTGTTTTTCCACATCCATGGAGACCTTAAATCTTGAATACAAAATCAAGTTTTAGAATAGAAAACTCAAGTAAATAATATTTTCATGTAGAATATGCTCCTTCTGCATAATGGATTACAAACATTTTAATTTTTTTCCTCTGTGTTGTTTTCACATCTTAAATATGCCACACCAGATCTTGACAAAAGTTCTGTCTGCTGCAGAGAACGGGTTGGTAAGAGGAGGGGAGAAGGGAGATGGCAGAATTTACCCGTGATCCTGTGCTTGCAACTGGTCCATGGCTTGTTTTGCCAGGAGACCATCACAATCTACAGATGTAGGTTTGGTGTTGGTCTGGTTAACGCTGAAGCATGTGCTGGGACAACATCATGCATAGGGTCGGAATTTAGTAGAGGTTGGGATTCCTCAAAGCCACGAAGGAATTCATGGTGTTAATCCATGGCTGCTGGAGTTAAGGTTTGCTTCATGGCTGTCCAGCACTTGTCACAAAGTCAGAACTCATTAAATAATAAAAATAAAATACTTGAGGAAAACAAATAATTCAAACTCTCCCTACTTGATATCAAATCTGTTGTAGCAGAGATAAAGGCAAGAGCATGGAGGTTGATTACATGTGCAACAATGTCCTCCCCCACTGTCACCTTCCTTAGCTCTGTGTGTGTGTGTGTCTGTGTGTGTCTGTCTGTCTGTCTGTATTTCCTCTTCTGGAAACCTGTGACATGCTGCCACTTAATCTGTGGTATCAGTGACAGCTATGGGGTATTCAAGTACAGCTCCATTCAGCCATGTGTTTCCAGTTTGACTTTCAGTAAATGTTTAATGATCCTTTTCAATTACTGGACCAAACAGTATTTGACAAGAATGCACCTTATCTAATACTAGCACTTAGACAAGAGTGCATTTTTTAGATAGCACTTAGCATCCACAACGTTGTCATGATATTTGTGAATGTACTCTCAGGTTGATCTTAATGACCCCATTACAAAGGTCTTCTCATGCCGTGCTGTGTTATCGTCTCTCTTTTCTTGACTTTACTGACAAAGAGCTGTCAGAGTTCACCTGGGAACACTCTTACACTCAGCGTCCTGAGGTCAAGACCTAAAAGGACATTTGCTTTACTGGTGTGGCTGTAACCACCACTGGAGAAGCAGGTTCCCCATATGAGACCACACGACACTGATCCTTTGGCTTCTCTGGCTGCGTCTGGTCTCACTTGTAGCTCAGGTGTGTTGCCCACCCCTCTGCTGTGTGTCTCACACGTCCCTCAACCTCCACACAGTGGAATGGTTTCAAGTGTGGTGTGGTCTCATTCTGTCTGCTGCTCTGTGGCTTGATGTCCATGGAAGCCTAAAGGGAAGGTGTGGGCACAGGTGTCAGGACACAGCCCATACAGAAGTCAGACGCAGGTATATGCAATAAGACAGATGAAGGAATATTGCTATTCAAATGACTTGGCCAAATACTTGGCAAGTAGGTAATCAAATAACCCGTTGCAGGATACGGCTATAGATCTGCGACTGCCCCTTTACCTGGCATCCTTTCTGTACTTCTGAAGACAGACAGTGATTTCTCCCTCCAGTGTTAAGCTCACATCCTCTCACTCCCTCCCTTCAACCCATCAGGATATGAAAACAGATCATCTGCCCGACCCCTTCCTCCACAGTAATGAACAAACAACAGGATATGACAACCCTTTGATGGGCTCTGGAGATGCTCTTGGAGCTTGCCCAGCATGGCTAGACTGAGTTAGCCTGGCTAGACTAAGTTCCTTGTAAAACTCTCTGAAGGTTTCACTTTCTTTTAAAAGACTCCTGGAAAAGCAATGACCACCATTTCTTTCTTGCATCAGCCTAGGGGTTAGGAAGTAGGAAACCCACATTCAGTTCCTATCCTTGTTGGAAAAGAATTCAAACACACTTCTATTCATTAGACTTTAGGTTTTTCTGGGAATGCTTTACCACTCCTTGCGAAGCTGCACCACTGTGCAGAAAAATAGTTTGAATTCATTGAGAGAAGGAGAAAGGGCGAGTGAAAGCACGACTCCCCAGGCTAATGATTAGGCAGCTTTTTTGGAAGTAGGAGGAGGTAGGCTCCAGTCATTCCTCCTGTTTTGTGCTTTAGCTCATGCCTGTTTCATATCATGTCCTCATTCTTTCAGTTAGACGGGTCCATTTTGGTATTTTGAACAAGAAATTATAGCCTGGTACCTACCTACTGTGCATGCTCACGGTGTTCTGCCTATGCAGTGATTTTATTCTGTGTATGTCAATGAAGGAAGCTGAGGTTTCTCATCTATTTCCATTTATATAGGATGAGGTTCTATGAGGCTGATCCAGTTGCAGTGAAAACTTCTCTTTTTGTCAAGTTCCCTCTTCCCCCCCAAGCCTTTTTCACAGTGTCATCTTTTATTAAGATCACATTAGCGCTTCTGGAACAGCCGTATTTTATCAGGCTCTCTCGAAAGAGGATGAGTCAGAACATCTGATTTTATTTTGTTAAGTTCATTTTTGATTTGCTGAGTTAAGTTCAGATATGAACACATCTTGTCCAATTTATCTTTAATATAACACAGACGCTGGCACAGGCGCTGATCTTGGTTTCACTAGTGTAAATTTGGGGACGTGCCAATGGAGTGCTGCCAGGGCCATATTAAAATTTCACTTTCAGCATGCCTAGAACTGCTAGCTTCTCAGGAAGCAGGCTGCCGTGGTGGGATGAGCCAATGTACCACTTCTCAATAGCTTTGCAATTCTCTCTTGGCTGGAAAATATCCCAGGTAACACGATACAACCGAAGTCAGACAGGGCCAAAAGGCTGCTTTACATAGCCTGAGGCTGACTGGATCGCTAGTTCACATAAGCCTTGACTGACGGGGATAAGCTGGTGGGATTTAATCAGTAAAGAGGGAAAAATGAAATCAACTTTGTACGGATGGCAAGAACCATGACTAGTCAATGTATTTATCACCTGGCTGTTTCCCAGAGTCATACAGTAAAACAAAGAAGAAATGAACAGCATCCAACCTATCCAAACCATATTTGCCCAGAATTAACACACACTGCAAAGCCTGTATCGGGAAAAGGCTGTCACAGCTTTTCCCAGAAAACAGGGGCTTTTCCCAGAAAAAAGGGAGTTTTCCCAGAAATCTGCTATTCCCCCCACTTCATGTGTGTACCCCAACGTTCTGCAGTAAACGTTAAAATAAATGGCATGCAAATGACATTGATTTATCCAGCCACCCATGTACTTTGATGTATCAGTATTCTGATTATTTTCAGATTTTAGCCTGTGCAATGTAACTTCAGAAAACACAGCTTAGCTTTCTTTGAGACTCAGAATGGATAATTTGCACTCTATATCCAGTGAAACACTCTTTTTTCTTTTTACTTTGTAAGTCTGAAGACGTCTTGGCATCTCTCATTTAACTGAAACAGAAGCCAAAACACATGATACATAATCCTTTTAATATGTACTCCATGCTAAATCAGTGATAAACATGGGGTAGAATTGACCCCGCTTCTTTGGAATGAATTATGACAAGCCTGTGTTGGCAGGAATGGCAGCCTACTGTGAACATTGATACCTCTGTAATTATTGATTTATGGAACTCTCCTGTCTTTGATCAGTTATCTTCATACCCTTTGCATGTTTACTTGGTTGTTTAATATTGCCTGCGCTCTAACGTGTGAGCTCTGTGGGTTGCAGTTCACTTGGTATAATTTTGTAGTGGCATCTTATACTCACTTAAGAGTCCTTAGAAACCTCTGCAAAGAAAAACACTAAGGTGTGGGTTTGCAGTCTTCGTGGAACAAAAATGCCTTTTGATATCTATGCCACTGAATATACATAACGTTCTTGCCATCTTACCTTGACTATTTGAATCGAGGTTTGATTTGTCAAATATTTTACGAATGTTTAATCCTTTCAACAAATAAAAC
This sequence comes from Nycticryphes semicollaris, assembly GCA_013400055.1. Classification (NCBI taxonomy): domain Eukaryota; kingdom Metazoa; phylum Chordata; class Aves; order Charadriiformes; family Rostratulidae; genus Nycticryphes; species Nycticryphes semicollaris. Next base: position 148,731 of record VXBJ01005657.1, read on the forward strand.
TCACCACTAAAATACAGAGCACACTTTATTGCCAAGAGTAATAGTCTGAGATAAAGCCAACACTATGGATGAATGGGGTCTGCCAGACCTTCAGCCTTTACGTGGACCTTTTAGGACTGCCTTCCTGAAGGCCCCAAGTGCAGCTCCTTGCAAGGCAAGTCCCGCATCTCTGGAGAGTGGAGACTGGACCTCTAGATTCCCTCTCTTCCCAAATGGAAGACCCAAATTCTGGCCTAAACTTTACTCCTGCCTTAGTAAAAGCTGCAAGATTTTGTGACAGCGCAAGACAAAGCTTTTTAAAAGACTGTAACGCAGCTTGAAAGCTCCTGGGTGTAAGCAGACATCTGCCTGAAGCTCTCAGTGGACTTGGGACTTTGAAGGGTGGGTGAGCATTGATGAGGGGTGGGGAATAGGTTGTGTTTTACTTTTCCCAGTAAGGACCATAACAGGGACACAAAGCCCCTGGACTATGATTCTTAATGGGCTTGTGCTTGTGCAGCAGAGCGAAACCAGGTATGCCACAGGGTGTTTGTCAGCAGAAGACTCTGCTGGAATGGCTGAACTGCAACCGGTATCTAGCCCCATGGGTTTAAGTATCTTTGCAGTGTCCTGTCTACACTTTAGAACTGTATAGTCCTTGGAAAAATCCTTCCTTTTCCCCCGTTCTTGTCAGGTGTGGGTTATCAGATGATCCACAGGAGCTTTGGTCCACTTTCTCCTGCCTGGCATGATGTCCCCTTGTCACTTGGCTGGGCTGTGTCCGTGTGGAGATGGGAATGGCTCCATCCATGTTATATCTGCAGGGAGAGGGGTCCCTTGGCTGCTCTGTAGCCCTCTTCTGTCCTTAAGAGACCATGAAAACCTCAGCTTCTATATCTTACCAAAGTAGATGGTAATACCTTTTTCTCCAGTTGTTGCTATTTGCACCAGTTACTGCAGGAGTCAGATGCAATTTGGGATTTGGATTGCCAAAGGCCTGGGGGCTGTGATGGATTTCCACTCACTGACACTCACTGACTTCATGCCCACTGTCAGGACCTCCAGACAGATTGAGAACCCCAGACAGAGCCCACTGATAGGTCTTCCAAATTTTATCATCTCTCAGATACACACACTCTGGCAGCAAACTTCTTTCTCCAAGAATCAAAGAGATTTCAGCTTGTTTGCACCACGGGTGCTCACTTTTAACGATGACAGGGCAGTGAGCGTGTGGCCAGGTGTTGGTGACCTTGCAGTGGTGCTGGATACTTGGCTGTGCACCTCTGATCCATGCTGGTGAGGTGACAGGGTAATTTTCACCCCAAGGAGCCGGTCCCTTGCATCTTCCATGCCAGTCTTGGTGAATTGCATGACTGGGACACCATTTCTAAGTTGCTCATACAGGAACCTGGCTTTTACACCCAGACAGGTACAGCACAGCCTCTCCGACAAGGGCATTTCCTAGGTAGATAGTCAAGAAGATTTCTTAAGCTAGCTGATGGCTCTGAAATAGAAACAAGATAATATTTCTTTTCTCATCCTCTGTGGTCTGTGGGGAGGGAATAGAGACAGCCACCACTCATTTAGCAAGAGCAATTCAATTTTTAAGAAATGGGAAGAGACACTAAAAAGCACTCTATGACTTAGGGTCATTTAAGCAGGCAGCGCTGAAGCAAAACCTATGATTAAGAGCAGCAATTATTTTTATATACATTATTACATATTATTCAAATTCATTGCAACTGGAAAATAGCGCATCACATTCATTTTCTATTCATTTTCTTTTAAATAAGTGCTACAAATGTTATAAAGAGTTTGAAACATAATTGCTAGCATGACTACCCTATCTGCAGCCAAATAAGCATTTTTTTATTAGATCTCATTTTATAAATGGAATGTGGCTTGCAAGTTTAAATTCAATCTTTCTCTGCTCAGCACTAAGCCATATTGGAGAGGTACAGCATTTAAATGTTGCCAAGATACCTTTGCAACCAGAAGGGCAAGAGAAAGTTCAGTTCTGTAAAGTGAAGGCTTAGGTTCTGGAGAGTAGAGCCAAATCTGTGGAGAAAATCCTAAAATTGCAAATACTGTGGATTTAGATTGATCCTAATAATACATTTTATTATTTAGATGTAATAAAAATTCAAATGATGTGAAAAATGGTAAAACCTCTAGTTTAGTGAGAGAGATTGAAGTGTTTTCAGACTATGCTACATGAATGCCAATATAGACAATAGAGTTTTGATAGCTATTCATCTAACATTTGCAGAAAGACATTAACAATATATCACCCTTCACTGCCAGCTGCAAACACATAATATCATTCACAAATTATGTATTTAGGTTTTGGGAACATGAGACATTTTTTGTAATGCTAATACCAAGACCGTGTGTCCAGAGATATTGAACAGAGAGTCTCTGGCCCATTCCTGATCTCTTTGATATTTCTATTGACATCAAAAGCAAGAACCACATGCAAAAGGTTTAACACTTCCATCTGCAGATTGCTATCAAATTTCTTGCATTTTCTCACTGTTACATGAAAGTGTTTTCACTTAGTATATCTCAACAGTTAAGTTGTTGCCCTTTGCCTGAAAATCTGCTGGACACCCTCTGATGGAGTTTTTCTGGGAATGTTACTCTAGGCTTTAAACACTAAGTCAGTTTTGTAAAAATATTCTTTTTTTTCTGTCATCATGCCTCATTATTGACCTTTCCACCCATGAGGGGACTCTGAGCAACTGATCTGAGCCTAAGAATCATGAGGCTATTGAAGATGATGTACACATTCTTTGTTCTAGAACTACTTGCAAGCAGTGAAACTCAGAGCTGATACCTTCCTCTCACTTAACAAAATTGCCAGAAGGGAAATACCTTCACTGTCAGAATGCCTATCTGAGTGGGTAAATTAGGATTAATAGAGATTTTTATTGAGCTTTCTAAATTGGTTATAATAGAGATGGCATTAGAGCATGTTTGTGTCCCCATGATGCCACCCCAGCATGAGAAAAATGGAAAAGAGCAAAAATTGGACACAAATGACTTTATGTAAATAAGTGGTTTATACAAGAGAGATAGCAAACTAGAAGAATCTGAAAATCCCTGCACTGAAGAGCTAATCCCAAAAGAGACATTCCTATGGGATGGGACGCTTTTAAAAGGATGAGGTAAGTCTATACCAAAACACAGAACCCACTGCGGAGATTTGTGAGCTACCACAAACCTAAATAGGTTGTCCATGTGGCACAGTGCAATGTTGTGGGGAGTTATTAGCCTGGGCTTCGGTTTGGATTATCCTGCATTGATACTGCACTGAAACTGAGTCATATAAAGATCTGTCATGTACACGGGCAGTTTAGGAGTCTGATCACATTGCTCCGCTGTACTTCTAGTGCTATTGTGGGTAGTATCTGCTGGAGAGATACAGACTCAGGCAATTTCGATTCTATGGCAAGCTCTGGTGACTGCAGTGGGAACATTTAACACAAAATAATTTCAGTTCTTCATTTTCATATCTAAAATTAGGATAAAAGAATAATCATACCCCTTTGTAAAATATATCTGTTTTTTTTTAAAAAACCCCCACACTATATGAACTGATATTTGCATCATTCTTTAATTATTAATTTATTCTTGATAAAGAAGTTCCCCAACATTGGACTCTTTTAAGGTTCAGCTGGACAGGGTGCTGGGCCAACTTGTCTAGACTCTGCTTTTGCCAAGAAAGGTTGGACCAGATGATCCTTGAGGTCCCTTCCAACCTGGTATTCTATGTTTCTATGAATCTGAGTAAGGATTTTAGTTAATAGAGAGAATAAGTAAATAATTCATTTGTGAGGATTGAAATTAATCGATTTTGGCAAGTTTTCATAGTCTATCCCCTCTTAGGGTCTGAGCACTTGTCTGCTTCAGAGAGAGGGGTATAACTTTACAGAGTAATTTATTTTTCAGAGGGAAGAGCAGAACCCATAAATGAGGTATCAATATTTTCTTAGTTACAGCAAGGTTACATGCAGCTGCATTTTCAAAACCCAGGTGCTCAGGCAGATCTCTGCATGCTGCTCTGGCTAGGAGTTTTCAACAGTTATCTTAAACTCTGATCTCTTCTAAAAATATGACCGTATAATTACATGCTTAGATACTGAGAATTGTGGCGATGGTGACTGGAGGCATGTGTACTGGTTCCCTGCTGGACACTTGGAAATTAGCAGTCCTTGCCTTTACTTCTCAACGGGATTGCTACAAACACTGGCCTGTTGTTGCAGATGGCTTCCTTATTCTCTGCCTAGCAGCGACAGAAAAATGATGCACCCAATTACTAGTGCCACTTTAAAAAAAAGTGCACAGTTCATTAGTTTGAATGGGCGTGCAGTTCTGACCTAGTGTGTCATTTACATATTATAATGAGTCATTCGCATATGCTAATCGCAAGCCTGGGCCTAGCCCTGCCACTTCAAAAAGATGCTGGATGATGCACTGTAGATGCTGGGTGTGTTGGCTGTGCTCTAGATGCCGGCTCCTGCTTCAAGCAGCAGCCAGGGCTGGTTGGTTCCAAACTTTGTACCAGAAGTCTGCATTTCTCTCTGCAGGAAGGACTGCTGAAACAGGTTCGACTACAAGTAGAAACTTTTTGAGGGAAAGCATGTTGCAGGAGAGCAAAGGAGGTTTCTAGGGACTAGTCACAACTGGCAACCTGTGTGATTTGGAAGGGAAGCCGATCATAAGTGGATGGAGTCCTGTAGACCTTTCCTAAGCATGGTGGCAATGTCTAGTCCATTCAGCAGGAAGATTCTATAAAAAAAAAGGCAAAGTACCAAACCCCAAGAATGGTAGCTGAAGATCTGTAGCAGATGGAATCCATGTCCTCCTTCCCTCTCACCTGGAGAGGGGAGCCATGCTCAGTACTGACAACCCTCAATACACAGAAGTCACTTGTTTAGGGCTTATTAATCATGGGATTGGCATTGAAATCACAGAATACTAAAACAGCACAGGCTTTGTGCCTTCTGGTTCTGGAGCCACCAGCGGTCAGGGTCTCTAGGGCATTTCCTGCAAGCATCAGACATTGCTGGCGAGGAGGAAGGTGGAAGGGAAGGGAGCACTCTCACACAAGTCTTCTAACTTAAGGGGCTGGGGCTGCAAGAAACAGGCAGCAAATGTTGTGGAACTGATTATAAAATTTGGCAGTGCTGCACATGGTTTTGTCCGTGGGCAGAATAAAACATGCAAGTAAGGGCTGAGCCTAACTAAAACTTTACTTTCTTTCGAATGAATCTGTTTTTCCTAATTCCTCTTGATCTGTATCTCCATTCTGTTACACTTACCCCCTGGAACAACACAATTCCTGTGAGTTTTCGTCTTTAACTCCATGTTTGCTCATCCTGAGATTTCACTGCCCACTACCAGGGATGATGACTGTTATTATGTGACTCTTCATACAGGTTTCACTGAAGCTGAAGTGTCCTGTTTTTCAAACAAACTTCTATCAAGTAGAAGTGATTAGCCAAATTAATGTGAAGTTAATGTCCCAAAGCAGCACAATTTGTTCTCAGAACTTCACGCGACATTTAGCTAACAGCTTAAAGAAAGGGTTCCATTTGATAAAGCGATCAAAAAGAGTCACAGCAATGAGCTTGGATATGCAGGGTTTGATATAGTTTTTTCACTACCATAAATTAAAGAATAAGTATCAAATAATGTATTTAGCCAGGCAAGCATATGGGAAAAAAGAAAAAAAAAAAAGGCAATTTGGAAAGTTTCTCACTGTTTTCATGGTGCGTCTTGGGAATGGTAGCTCCGAAGGCCACCAGCAGAGAACAGTGCTGGGAAAGGAGGGAGAGGTTGCACTTGGGAAGGGCAAAATGCCAGACCTGAGGAGGAGGTCCAGGTCCTTCAGCCTCCGACATGTTAACGCCAACAGGCCTTTAATGAAGTTGCTCACTGCTCATCCTTACGCAATCACCTTTTGCTTATTGAAACCTATGTCCTAATAATTTTTGGAGAGATAAAAGTTTGTTGTAGGACAACGGATATCAGCTGTTTTTAAACAGGCTCTCAGAAGAGCCTGCCCTAAAAGGATGTTAGTGATCTTTCCCACAGAATGAATCCAGAAAGAGGTAAGACCAGGAAGGTGGTCCTTTTGCAGGTGCATTGCCTGAGCTGCCTGGCGAAGTGCACGCAACACCTGCTCAGGCACTACCTGACTGGAGCTGAACCACTGCAATTAGTCCCTCATTTTAATGAGCACCAGAGTCAGTCACATCTTTTTTAAATCACCCCCTCATGATTTTATCCTTTGAAGTGCTGTTAATCTTCCACTATCAGCCAGATCAGTGAGAAAAGTGGCTCACAGCACCACTCAGGTGTGCTGGGCACCTCACAAGATCAGGCCAGGTCTACATGGCTTCTTGGTTATGGTTTTCAGGGTCTGCTTCAGCTGCAAACAGAACCCTCTTGGAGGAACTATTCTCCATCTGTGAGTGGGGTAGATGACTCCTATAACATGGCTGACTGACCATTTTACCTAGGATGGCCCAAACCGGCAGTGTGGCCCTTCCAGATGGAAAGTTTTAGATTAGATTAAGTCATAGAAAACCCTTCTCGATTTAAACATGTGTCTTCTTTGTAAGCACAACTCCCATGTTCTTTAAATCCGGGCTTCACACTTGCCCCACATTCCTAGGACTCATCACACAACCTTGAATTGCTCTGCCCGTTCACCTCAGCTAATGCAGATAGAGTATCGAAAGGCTTTCAGTATAGTAAGTGTTCAGAAGATGAATGTCTGTCAAGCCCAGCAATTCTGCTAGGGCTTCAGTATTAAAGAAATCCTGCAAATTAACATTCCATCAGCTACAAATCCAGCAACTTTGTGGGAAGCTTTTAAGAACATATTCCGTGGTCAGATGATTGCATATTGGGCTAGAACCAAAAGTGATTAAACGTTGAAATTAGAAGCCTATGAAATAAGCTGGGATCCCTAGAAAATCAGTGCACAGCTTATTGTAAATTTGATTATGAATTTTTTAGGCACTAAGTAGACAAAATTGCTGTTAATCACATGTAAATTGAGTTACTGGAACTAATCCACTGAAATTAGTGGGATTTTTGCCATTGATTTCCACAAGAGCAGGATCGGGCCTGTTCTGAGCAAGGAAAGGGTGGTGGAAAATTAATGTCTTGAAGAAGAAAGACTTAGGCCAGGTCTCACTATCAAAATGATGGATGGCTCAGTAAGTAACCAAACCTCGACTGTTTCTCTCCCCAAAAAAGGCATCATTAACTGAAAATCTATGCCAAACTCAAGTGCCGCTTCTGTTAAAAAAAGTTAAATTTTTGATAGCATGATGTATTAATATCAAAGGTCAAAATCAAAAACTCATTTACTGCATGTGTGCTGATGGAACATTTGGTAACTGGCACAAGTAGTAGAAATTCAGTCTGGAATGGGATGTCAGTAGAAGGGTTGCATTTGCAGTAAGTGCTGCTGGGGGGGGGGGCCTGGTCTTTTCTGCCTGCCATGTTTGGATGGTGTGGATAACCCGCAGAGACATTGCACAGTGTACAGAGTTCTCTTAAGAACAGCTCATATTTTCAGGTAATATAGGGACAGAACCTCAGAATTAAAAGTAAAAATCAGCTGCATTTCAGAATGAAACAACTGTAAGCTTAAAGAAATAATTTTTTACTATCCAGAGCTCAGCCTCAGTATGTATTTACCTGCTGTAGCATTTGGGAATAAGTAGGCACAGTTTATGAATCAATTATTGATGGTTCTGTAACACCCTCTATGGTGGGCCAGAATGCGTAAACGGCCTCTGCACTTTTAAGATACAACCATCCAATATTGATCACTATTTCCTATGCTGTTTAACCTCATGGACAAATCATTACCAGCTCACATTTATAGAGGCAGAGATTCCCTAATTCTCCTTTCCCCCTTTCATGGACTCAGCACAGCAACCAAGGGCAGAATGAGGAGGGAAGTTAATAATCACTTTAAGCTGCCTCTGCACCATATTCTCAGGCTACTGGCGATCCTTGGCAAAATTTCATCTTGAGCCTGCCTCTGCATTGCTCTATCTGAGTCCTCAGGAATGAGGACTTATTGGAACAATGACAGCCATCCGCTGTGGCTTACCAGCCACTTGGCCCCATCTGTTTTCTCCCGTTGCATACGCCAAAGCCTGGTGGAAGTGTCTTTACCCTGCCTGAGAAATCCCCTACATAAGGTATATTCCCCAGAGACCCTTTGTGCAGGATTTACAGTATCACTATTCTGTCACGCAGCCATAAACCCCATAAAGTCCCAAGCACTGAGAGTGAGACTCACACAGGTTCATTCTCTCCTCTAACTGCTCCTGTATCTCCTGAATACTCACAGCACACACTGCCTGTCCCCAACTCCACCACCCAACATGATGCCCTGGCAGGTCGCAGCAGGTTGCCAAGTGGTTGCATGTTGCACGTGGTGCCCCTGAGGGAGAAGAGGGCTGGAGACCCCCTAGCAGATGTGGGCATACCTGCATGCAAGGTTGCCTACAAGCGCTGTGGCTCTTCCCACATCATCTGATGCTGGAAAGTTTTCTCCTGTCAGCAGATACGGCACTGCAAAGTCTCAGCTGTCAAAAAAGAAGAATCCTGAGAGTCCAGGCAAACGTGAATTAAACACGACTGCTCGGGTACTGTGTTATGACAAGCATATTTCTGTCCATTATTTTTAGCTACCCAACAAGAAATCATTTTGATATCACCAGCTAACTCTATATACTCACTCATTTGAATATAATGACTTTGGTTTAATCTGAAGACTTAAATTCCTCTGGGCAAATTGGATATTTTTTAAGTCTTTGCGAATTGAAAAATTTAGTAGCCATGGTTGATTTCCCATTTTGATGGGTACATTGCTCTCTTAGCTATCTCTCAGGCAGAGTATATCACCTGAAGTGTGAAGTTCTATAAGCACAAATTATGCCTGATACTGAGATGCCTTCTTTTTTTTCCCCTAATTAGTAAAGTTAATTTGATTTAAATGGCAGTTCTGCTGAGGTATTTATTCCACTTTGAATTCACGAACATTCTGAAAATGTTTTCAAAATATTAAATGAAGCTATACTTTTTCTGTGGTCAGGCAGAGCCTCCCTTTCCCCAATTATTACTTGAACATGCTATTCGCAAACATTTTGAGAGGGTTTGCTTTGCTTTATTCACAGGCTTTGGTTTTTTAGGACTGGTGACTTCACTTATGTGGCAGAAAATTGCAAGTTTCAGCTACGAAGACCCAAGAAAAACATAAATCTCTTTGTGGGAAACATGTTATCCTAAGACAATCTTTTCCAGTCTAGTGTGTGTGTTTGCAGACTCCTGTGGGTCTCAGCACTCCTACTACGGGGACTACAAAAAGTAAGCAAAACCAGCATGCCCACTGCCAGTAGATTTTCATTTGCTGTGCAGAGATCCCCATCTCCAGCGACAAATCCTTAAGGGTCCACAAATTGAAAAATGTTGAAAACCACTGCCCTAGGAATTGTGCACCTACCTCGGAGCTATCTTTGCTAATTGGGCAGAGCTGACAAGCAGGTCCAGTATGGTGAAGAGGGATCCCAGATTATTAACAACCTGATGGCATCTGGAAGTTTTGTAGAGCAATAAAGGCACAGCTCCAATCAAGGACTTTTTCAGCCTCTTGTGTAGCCCATCTGTTAAAGATTTAGCATATTATATATAATGCCCTCAGCAACTGACTTTGATGTATGTTCAACAGTGAAACATCTTTTGTAACTAACATAAAGAAATTACTGTTTATTATCTGCTAGGTCCTTAGAATGGAGTCTCTGCAAAAGTCACCAAAATAAATGATCTATGTTTTCAATATCTATGAAATATTGATATCAGATGGAATTACTCTGCTATCCAAAGCTTACTGAGTCATGGATGTTTTTTTCTGGATTTCACTAGGATTCTAATTATGGCCAAACTTTGCATAAGACAAAGGAGACATGCTAAGTTCGAGATACTGGGATTTTAAGTGGAAAATAGGAAACAATGTACTGCAAACATAACTGCGGTTCTATCTGATATGAAGTGATTTATTATAAGTATGAGAATACAGTTCATTGCAAAATATTGGAGCAGTTTGTTTTTCCCCTTTAGTTGGTGCAGAACAAGCAAAGAGAAAGGGATGTGGGATGTGTCCTGGCTAAATTCCAGTTTGGGAAATTACATTTTGCCTGACCCTAAATTCACCCTACAGCGCCAAAAAAGAATAAAATGCCTCCAGTTCTGAATCATTCTCTGTTGCCATAATTATTAATCAGCAGGTACATCTGATGTCTTCCTTGAGTTTTGGGGAAAACAGATCATTGTTTGCAGGGCTTTTTATTAAGTTATTATGCTTTCATTTTCTAGAATGAAAAAGATACTCTAAATATAACTGGCTTGGGGAAGCCTTCATTTGTTTCTGAGTTCATCTACTCTTCGATAACTGATATTAGGGTAATATAATCTCCTTGTTTCAACTTTGTTTTCAGTGTTTGACTTAGCAAAGTGTTCCTTCCCCTGCTCTTCCTCAAACAAAACTTCCATTTAATTGATGGAGCGCTTGTCTGGGTTAAGAGTGTGTGCAAATCAGTCAGGATTTCAGCATTTGGTCCTCATGGCTTCCATAGTTTGTCAGGATCAGCTTCTCAAGGACAGTTGCCAGAGCAGCTGCCAAGGTGCCACCGTACCTGACAATAGTCTGCAGAACCCGGCAGAGTGTTGTGCTGTTCCAGGGGCTGCTCAAGCACATAATGTGCTGAGCTCCATGGACTGGGAACGCCTGTTTGCAGTGATGTTTCAGCAAGTGGCTTTCCTCCTGTAGCGGGATCAGGAAAGTTATTCCTTCAGCTTTTGACAAGAAGGCTGAATTACTGTGGTCTCTCATGTTGTTCTCCCCAATATCCATTAGTGTTCCTATTATGATGCTGGGAGCAGGTGATGAAGGAGTGTGAGGAGTACATGCCACATGGTATCAAGACCCCAGCCTTGCAGCCAGACTGTGTGCACATGCTCTGAGGACATGGAGATGCTAGGGAGGAGCACACAGTCCCAGTACCCTACTGGGTGCTCACTGGGATGTTTTTGTCAGTTCCCAGGAATTTTTGTCTTTTTAATGCCATTGGTTGTCAGATGGAAATAAAACTAAGCTGTTGTTCAGATTCCTACAGTATCTGGGCTAGTGAGTCTCAGGACCCAACTTTAATTTCCTTGAAGTTAAGTTACAGTCACATCAATACATCTCCATGCCTCTTCCTTAGCTATGCAAACCAACAGCTTTCTTGACTGTGGTAAATAAGAATAAATGATGCAATCACTGCCTAATTTTTGTGTGTGTATTTTTATTGTTTGCAGTGGGAGCAGGGCAGCTCTGCACTGGAAGAAGTCACCAAGATTCTGTCATTTTTAAGGTGGGCTAGGCTGAGTACTTTCATTTAGAGATAATAGACTCTAAAATTGCCTAGTTTTGATTTACAGACATAAATTAGTAATAAAAGTCTCTAATGACTTCAAGCATTTTGCGTTGATAATTAAATTGTAAAGGGGTCTATAAATGGATGGGAAGAAGAGAATATGTTCGTGTTAATATTTAGTATACACTTTACAGGCTTGAATTAAATATTTGAAGAAGAGTGGACACCCTTTGCACTAGGCAAGGAACAAATGTCACACTGACTGATGGACCCCACCCTGAAGAATCTACAGTTTCAATAAAGAAACAAAGCTTGCAAAGAGATAAAGTGATTTGCCTGGGATAACACTATTAGTTCTCACCAAGGCTATTGCTACCAGGTCCATGACCCTGTCCACTGCACAGCAGTTGCTGCACAGGACATAAAGGACAAGAATTATATTAAATTCCCACAATACTAAATAGGGAAACGTTTTTACTTGTGTCCATAACAGGTTCATTGTGGAATAAAAAGTGTTTATTCTTAGACATCCACCTCAGTAATATGTGAGGGGTCACTTAGTCCTGCCAGCAGATGCTGTATGTTCCAGAAAATGCAAACAAGAGATTGACAAAATAAAGATCTTCTAAGAGGATCATATAGCCATGTTTACATTTTCTGTGGAAAATGGCAGTCGCTTACCTGAATGTTCAGAAACCGTCAAAAAGACCTCTTGAGAGACATAAAATTGATGTTAAAATCATGAAATAGGTAAATAATACAATAATAATTGTAGTAAAGATCTGGTACTTGTAGGTATTTAATATAAAACTTATAAAATATGTGGTGTGCACATCGAGGTTTTCCCCTGTAACTGTAAGTTAGACTTTCTTTTTAATGACTGAGAACTTACTGGAATCACCTGGCCCTGGTGTGGATGGCTGTCAGAAAACACCAGATATTGCAAGACTTGCTATGAAAAGCAAGAGCCAATAATTGAGATATGATCAGTTAAAGAACATTTAAGCCTTTACTGGACATCTTCAATCCCTGTAATGCAAGCTTGCTCACCTCAAAACAATCTTTTTCATTATCTAATTACTTGTGATTAGAAATTTCTCATTTCTAGACTGATATTTTTTATAGTACCACACTCCAGCAACAGTATCTTACGCATTTTTATGGCATTAGTTACCTCCTTGTTAAATTTTTTGAAGACAGGACATGACTAAATTTTTGTCTTCTGTGAAGAAAATATGCTTATCTCCCATGTACACAAGACCAACACTTAAAACAAAGCTTTTGCTAAACAGAGGGGAAAAAAAACGCTAAATTTTTTTAAAATGTCCTGGACTGGGTAACAAAGGTAGGTTGTTTACCAGCCAAGCAATGTTTCAGATATTCATTCATAGATTTACAAAGTAGAACAAAACAAAAATGTATGTATAACTCTTGTCTGGCTTTTCCTGACCTTGAAAGTTTATAAATGAATATTAAACCTAAAGTTCAAGAAAATTGCAATAGAGATGCACTCAGATTGCTGACAATTTCTGAGAGAAAATTGCAAAGATCAGTATCATAGATTCTGATGAGGGGAAGGGTTTTACAAAGAGATGGTATTGGCTTTTAAACATCCTCTCCACGGGCAGGGGCAAAACAAGGCCAGAAATTGCTTAGGACATGCCTTAAAGCTCAGCAAGTTTTTGAAGGGATATGTTCATGTATCTGCTCATCTGAAACAATATGAAAAATCACTGAGCAATTGATTTTTACCCCACCATAAAAACATTTTATATTTTTTATTTGCATTGCTCCAGATGCTATCCAGTGGTTGAGTACTAAACAAAGAAAGATAAATTGAGTCATTCACTCTCAGAAACTTCCAAAGTGATACAGTGTTAGTGATAGCCAGCTTGTTTTACACAACGTACTTTTGCTTGCTTTCATAGGAAGATCACAAAGAGAGACAATCCTACCCAGTTCACTAATTAAATTAACAAGATGAGTGAGTATAGATTAATAATACATAATTCAGATGCTTTTCACCTCCATCATGAACTGATTTTATGAGATTTTAAGTATTTATTATGGTGTTTTCTCAATATGAAATATAACTCCTAGGACCTGATGTCAAATTTAGGGCTCTGATTTTCTGCCCAGGTTTCTCCAGTTCTTGCTGATGTCAATCACAATTCCCTTGGATGCTGTTAGTTAAATAACACGGTGTACAATATCCCATAGTAAAGTAGTAGATGCCTGGAATTATCTCCACTGTGTAAAGTTTCATCAGTATTTGAATCCTCTTTGCGTTGCTGGATGTATCAGAAGAATGTATAAGAACATCCTGGCTGGCTCAAACTGAATGTCTGTTGATGTGGTTTAACCTCAACCAGTAGCTAGAACCACGTAGCCACTTGCTCACTTCTACCTGGCGGTCTAGGGAAGAGAATCAGAAGAGTAAAACTGAGAAAAAACTTGTGTGTTGAGGTAAGGACAGTTTAATAGGTAGAGCAAAAGCCTCACATGCAAGCAAAGCAAAACAAGGAGTTTGTTCACTGCTTCCATTGAGAGGCAGGTGTTCAGCAATCCCCAGGAAAGCAGGGCTCCATCACATGTAATACTGACTTGGGAAGACAAATGCCAGCACTCCAAACATCCTCCTTCTCCTCTCATCTTTACATAGTGAGTATGATGTCATATCGTATGGAATATCCCTTTGAACAGCCGTGGTCACCTGTCCCAGCTGTGTCCCCTCCCAACATCTTGTGCACCCCCAGCCTACTCTCTGGTAGGGTGGTGTGAAGAGCAGAAAAGGCCTTGGCTGCTTAGCAACGGCCACATCCACCGCTATCAACACCATTCTCACCCAAAATAAACATAGCACTATACCAGCTGCTAAAAAAAGAGTTAACTCCATCCCATCTGAAACCACATTATCTGGTCCAGTAGCTTATGGCTGACGAAGCCAAATAGGAGATGCTTAGGGAAACAGTATAAGAAAGTGGGAAAGAATCAAATGGTCTTTGCACTGGGACATTCTCTTAAAGTCTAGTCCAATGGTCTGGCGTTACTTGGTTGCTTATTGTCCAGATAGCTTCCTACAAAAACAAAGAAAGAATACCTTATGAGTTGAAGGTTGCATCTACACTAGTGTTTTTGCTGAAAGTAATAATCAGATTTTTACAGAATTTCCATTTGTTTCTTTTTACCATGTACTGGTTTGATTCACAGAATGTTTTTGGTGCATGTGAGTAAGATTTCTTTGAGCAAACCAAATAAGAAACTCTCCTGGTTTGTATTAGATACACTCAAAATCCAGATGGAGTCGTAAGGCTACAAATAACTGACTGGTGCTTTGAATAGCTTTGAAACACACGCATGATAGGGGAGTTCTACCCAGAGGACTAGCCTGAATCTAACCTGAAATAAAATCCTGTAATTGTATATAGTGTAAATGCAGAGACTTCAATACCAACCTCTCAGGCAATGTCTGAGAGGGCAAAGGGCAAAGCTGCAACTCTTCCTCAAACTACTGAGCTGCAAACCAGTCTCTTTCCACTATCTTTGTGGAAAGAGACTTTAGCATAAGGAAATCCATAAAAACCATGACTGATGGGAATTCATGAACTTATGTAGCAGGAGTTAATATTAAACAATATTACCTACATATCCATCTCTCAGACATAATTTTAGAAGATGCTGTCTTCTTGTTTGCTGAAAACAAAATTTAGCTAAGTCTCAAGCAAAGAGAGAAAAATCTCCCCCCCTCCCCCCCCCTCTCAAATTGCACCACATAGTTCATCAATTATTTTCTTTAACATTGAATTCATTGTAATTCTGGATATTTTCAGTGATATTAATTTCACCTGACAAAATTGTGAAAAGCAGTATTTATATGGTGGGGCAGCCGGCTGCAGGTACTGTTTAGTACCTAATGATCTGCTTCAGAGAGGAGGAAAAAAAGCATAGCAAAAAGGGACTGCTTAGTTACAGAGTGACTGCAAAGTCTCCTTTCCATGCTGCGTAGTCACATCCTGGACCTCCCCATCAGAATTCCCCTGTGTGGCATCTGGCATGTGTGGGAGGGTGTACGTACAGTCACACTGGCACGTAACCATCTAGAAACTAGCTGATAATGCAGGATGTATTGTAAGCTACTGTTGCTCTGAGCAGCAATAACTAGCTGCCTGGCTTAGGGAATTGTAGGGCACCAATCACTGTAGAATCTAAGTGCCAATAATGCTTAACATTTATTTTACACTTTACAGAGTTAAAGTGCTGTAGGAACATTAGCTAATTAATTATTGCATCTCCCTTGTGAGGTGGGTCGGTTGGTAAGTATTAGTCCCATGCTACAGATAGGAAAACTGAGATGCAGTGTTTTCCCCTTTTATTTTTCTACTGCATTCTGTAAAGCTCCAGACACTCTCTAGAGCAGTTTGTTTGAAGTTACTTGCCCAAAGCCACTACTCAAGGTGGAGGCCCAGGCAGTATTATAAAATTGGACTTGTGGTTCCCTGTCTCTTGCATATTTCTCCACACACGACACAGCCTTTTACTGGACAGTAAGGAGACTGCTATGTTGCAGCAATCACCTACATACAAAAGCAAACAAATCAACAAACCCACTGCTCTGACACAACTGCTCTGTCCAGAACTCTGAGCGGCTTATCTGGGTACTCTGCTTACTCCTGTACAGCACCAGAAATAGGGTAGATGATAGGCAATGGCTACTGAATAGGCACCCAGAGGTAGCTAGAGAACCTTGCAAGAAATGGGAGCTGTACGTCTCAGTCAGCCTGCTGCTGGGAAAGCTCAGATCTGTGATGGGACTGGGATACCTAAAGATTCAGTATTTCTGAAAGCTTTCCACGGTGTCATACTGTTCAGCATTCAAATCACTGGAAGTGACCCTAAAGGCCAAAGACTAACTTTGGTGCTCTAATCCAGGTTCTAGCAGAAATCAAATTCAATTTGGCTTGTGGTTTTTTGGGAACAACTCTCAGGGCTTGCTGGCCCTTGGAGATGTGGCTCTTTGATTCCTCTCTGGGTTGTCTTAGTAAGCCAAGAACATCCATAAGTGTTTTAAAACATAACATCGTTGACATAAATTAAAATGTTTTGGAGTTTACAAAACCATCAGACCTCTTCAATAGCAAACTTTACAGTTTTCAGAAGCAGTTGGCTTCTCCTTTCAGTCTGCTAGTGCATTCAGTTTAATCCTCCTTTGAGATCTGAACTTCGTTTATGAAGTAAAAGCCTTCAGTCTGAACCCTGGAAGAGGAAATGAGATGTTTTCTACATGTTATTGCAATTACAGACCCGAACAAAAAAAGACAAGGCTGATACACTGAGAATCCACTAAATTATTACATTTTCTGATAATGAAAGGGTTCTGAAATATGGGACCTGTAAGGTGGCCATAGGTGGAGCACCCCAACCTTGGTCTGTCTCAGATGTCAAGTGAGTGTGATGGAGCATACATTAACATTTTAATGAAAATGGTCCAAAATATGGAGTGATAAAAGACATGCTTAAGGAGTGAGATATTTGGAGTTACTTGAATCTGTGAACAATAATTCCATTAATATTTTCTTACTTGTAGGTCTCTGACCTCTGTGTTGGGTATTGCTGAAGAGAAAATATATGATCGTAGAGAGTAAATGGAGAATCCTTCTACTTTGACCTGTGCAGGTTACATTTGGAATTGGGAAAGGGTCAGTCCCAAGAATTTAGTGGTTATAAGTCAGGCCCCCAAATTATCTGATGCATATTGGATTATTATTCGCTAGTCAGCTTTCGGTAAGCCCAGAGAGTATTTTCAGCCTTGTCTTTGCACTTTTTAACACTGAAAACACAATTTAACTTTTTTTTGTCATTCTTAGCTATAAATCTGATCTAATCACATGCCTCTAACAGCTTTAAGAAACACCCAGGATTCACATGACCCGGCAATTTCAAAATGCAATTCATAAAGCTAATTGCAATTCTTCACGTAAGTAGAACTAATTACATGTATGTACTTGACCTTTAAGCACCGATTTGGTTTTCTTTTGTATTTTTAATTTCTTCACCTCTTTGTTTATTGTTCTTAATCAAATTGTGCCCTCAAGTGATTAAGAACTCAAATTAAGGTTTCATACTTTAAGTAAGTGATGGGGAGAAGAGGGTTAAAGCAAACACTTTCATTGCAATATTGTAAAAATTCAAGTTATTAATTTGGTTGATTTAAATACTTCTTCAAAGTGTTAGCAATACAAATATTGCTGTATTATGCTAGTAGACAAGATCCAACAATTAGGGTTTTCCTATAAAATTATTACAGATAATGTAATATCAAGGTGTTTTCTTTAATTAAGCAAGGTGTAAATCAAAAATATGTAATGAAGAGTGCACTTGATTTTAAAAATCACTTCAAATAAAATAATACCTAATCAGTAGCGTAAACAAGATTATAAAAAAAAAATTCATATTTAACTTTTTGTTCTGGCAGCAGCCTTTGAAAAACCATTTCTGGTAGCCTCCCCTGGCATTCACTAAGTATTGGCAGCCTTTGGCAAACTGGCATGGAAGAGGATGCAGAAATTATCTAATTCAAACGTCTGAATCATTGTGCGTTGGCTCTGCCAATCTTTACGTCCTACCCCTGGGTTCTCCTGCATCGTCCATCACTGCTGTGCTGGGGATTGGGCTGGTGCCTGCAGCTAATGAATACTCCATTTCCTCCTCTCCTTTCATCTCACCTATCAAGATGGAAATGTGAAATACTGTACATTGAATCTCATCCTGCCTCTTACCATCAACATAACCATGAAGCAGTATCAAAGAAGGGGAGGCTTGGATGGATGGTTTTGGGCTCCTCTCCCTCCTGACCTGGTGCCTCTATGGAAAGCTGACACCACTTGCTGTGGGCAAGTTGTAATATGGTTTGTTTAACAGAGTAAATCATGCTTTTATCACTGGAAATAAGATGTGGTGGAGACACGTTGTCATGGTTACTTAGCCATTTCCCCAGAGTCACAACACCAGTGTCCCGGAGGGGACATAATTCTATTTTATGCATATGCATGAGGCTAGCAGGTGCTTTGGCACTTTAATTATATATTTTTTAAATGGCTAACTGTAAAATTGTGACAGAAACACAAAGTAAAAAGGATAAGAAATGGACTTGGAAAGCAGGCAATAGGATTGTGAGGGAAAGGAAAAAAAAATAATCCAGATTTCTGAAGGCCACTGCCAGAATTTAAAATAAAGTAAATAAATATGTTTCCTAATTATGTAGGAAAGTCAAGGAGATATTGGAACTTATAATCTCTAGGTAGGAGGATATGTGAAAGAAACTTTACATAATTGAATTCTTATATGAAATTTTTCTATAGGAAAGTTACTCAGCTCATGGAAATGGCAAGAAGAGTGGGAGTGAGAGAAACAAGAATGAATAAAATATTAATAACTCTTAAATAATTCAATAAAGCCCCCCCAAACAACAATAAAACATGTAACTACAAAAACTATTGGAAAATGACTGGTATCATCAGATGACTGTTTTCATGCCTGTTCAAGAGGTTTTGTAAGTTACTGCACTTCATTTAGCTGCTCCCCTCTCATCAGCCGTGACCTACCAGCTCCTGCTGTCCCAGGTGTTAATTACTGTCCCTCAGTTAAAAAGGGCTACCTATTTTTAGCTCAGTACAACAGAAAGTGAAACAGCTTTAAGGTAAAATAACGTATAAGGACAAAGATTTCCCAAATTATCTTCAGATATACCTCCTGCTCTTTATTTAGTGTACATTCAAATATTGTACAAGTCTGTGCATGTTTTTACAGGTAACTGATTACAATAGTTAATGTGCCCAACCGTAAGATGAAATCACAAAATCTGGAAAAGCTCTAAATAGTGATAACTGCCATACATGAAAGGTACCATGCTTAAAGAACAATCCTTTACAATTAGTTCACCTTACATGTGTCTCCTATCACTGAAACACAAAATTTGCCCTACTGCTGCTGATCGTGTTAGGGATATTGTTGACCTAATCAAAGATTTCTGGAATTGACAGGAATAAACTCATTCACAGAAAGTGAAGTAGTCACAATTTTTTTTTTTCCTGAGTAACGTCCCAGATCTTTTCACTGGACTTCTTAAAGGGGGTTGAGGAACCATTATTTCATGAAAAATTTCAAAATTTCAAATATTTTTTTGTTTGGTGGGAATTAAAATGAGGCTGTTCACTATTTTTGTGAGTGACTTCAAGTCAAATAGGCACTATTTTGTTTTGAGGGCATTCATTTGGGATTTGAGATGGTCTTATTTTATAATATGGATATGTGGAGACACAAGGGATCTTCCTCTCCCTCTCCCATTCTTCTCCTTCTCCCTTAATTTTTGCCAAAAATGATACGTTTCCACAAAACATTCTTGTTTTGGCAGAAAACTGCATTCCTGTGAATGTTTTTTCAAAACTTTCAAAACACTCTCATTTTATATTCCTGAGCATCTTTTTTAAGAGCATCACATCAGGCTTTGCTTTCAAGGGCATTTGCCTCAGCCTTAATGACCTTTGGTATTGTAGGGTTGTTTTTAACTCACGTCAACTCACAGGGTCTGCAAACAGATTCAAGAAAGGGGGAGGAACAACCAGAGACAGGAAGAAGCATGAGCTGCTTATTGAACAAATTATATTAAGAAAAATGTTTGTGTAACTGCAGGTTTTGATAGAGCAATGATAATGTGTCCTCTGAAACACTTTAATTCTGAAGAGAAGTTGCCTATATCCTGGCTCCTCTTTCCATACTGGAACAATCTCAGGAGGCACAGAAGCCAAAGAAGCCACATTTATATGCAAGGTGAGAAACATCCATAATCACTTGAAATGAGGTGTGGACTGAAAATGTTAAGAAACATTTTTTTTCCCTGTTGCAAGTTTGCCTAAATATTTTTCTTCTCCTGGAAATGTTCCATGACAACCAAAGCATGTTTGGCTCATGCAGGTTCTGATAAAGGTTAAGACTCTGTGTTCATTACCAAATTTCTCCTCTAAAAAATTCTCTTATGCGACCTGGCAATATTCATTTAGTGAAGATTAGAAGCAATTTTTCCCTCCATTGTGAACTTGAAACCTGAGGACTATCTTGGCAGTTTTCTATGTAATTCTAGATAGCTAATGGAACTGCACTGCTGCTATGGACATATATATAAAAAAAAAAAAAAAAAAGAATGTGTTCAATAAAGCCAATACAGCCAGAAGACCAAAGAAAAAGAGAAAACTTCAAGATATATTGCACTGTTCTTCAGATGGAGCAGAAACTTCCTAAAAGACTCTTCTGTACATGCAGTTAGACAATACCTTTGGGAAGATGTGTATTAACAATTCCCTCATGGCAGTGCCAAATGTTAAATAGAGTTGCTTACTGCTGAGTTTTAGCAATGATTTCTCCAAAGAAATATTCCAAAAAGAAAAAAACCAGGTTCGGTTGCTAAAGGAGTTCAGGAAAGCCTGTGTGGCTGTGGCTGCATTTCCTTCTTGTTCCAGATGTATGAGGGTACTGCCCAATCCCCTCTCCAACCTGCCCAGTGCTATCAACTGGAAGTTACTGTCCTCTGGACTCTAACAGCAGAGCTGCTCCTGCAACTTCTCCCTGACTTGTGTGGGTCCAAATGAGCCATGTTAACTAATGTCATTGAAACAGATCTTTTCTGGCACAGCTAGATGTTAATAGGTCAGGTTATGGAGAGCTCGTACTGCCCTCCTAAAAGGTCTGAAGGGGCACTGTGCTCCAGCAGAGACATGGACTGTGCAGCTGGGGTGCTCTAAGGGCAGGAATCCACTGAGCTGGCAGAGGCCTCGGGGCAAGGAGTGTATCTGTTGATTTTTTGTGTAATTTCTCATCATGATTCAGTGGAGCACTAAAGCATGTATTTGTACGTCTCTGAGATAAATGGGATGGAAGCTGGGGAGAAACCCCAGCCCTGCTGGAGACCAGAGTGAAAGCTCTGTTGTCTTCAACAGAGGGAGATTTCATCCCTTGTGGTAAGTATTTAGCTGAATGGGCCCTGGGACCCTCCAGATGCTCAAAGCCAAGTAAAAGAGTAAGAACTTTTGCCTAATTGAAGACTGAGTCCTTCTTACAAGGGTAAGTGTGGGCTTCAGTGACACTACTATATCCAGCTCTGCTCCTACGTGGGCCAAGGGGTCAACATGTCAAACACAAAAAAGGAATGGTAATCAAAACTGTCCTCTAGTATCTGCACCAATAAATCCCCCTTATGGGTTTATAACACCCCAGTTACTACTGTATTTCGGCACCTCATGTATTTATCCTCAGAACTACTGCACGAGGTGAGGCAGGGCTGCTAATCCTGTAGCACTGGTAGCTCAGCAAGGACAAATGGCTGCACGGTGTCACACAAGTAAGTCACCATCAGGCCTTGCTCTCCCGTGGCTTGGGCTAATGCTCCCATGCTTGAGACTGTGTCCTCTCTCATCACATGTTTTACAAAAAACCCTATTGCCTTATGCACGTTGCAAATCTACTGCATGGATAGGGCTTCAACTACCACATTCAAAGCTGGCCTAGAAACCTTTGCTCTTGCAAAAAATCATGACATCCATGATTTTTGCTACTCTTAAGAGAGAGACAAATGAAATGAGTGCTGGGCTCGATTACTGTGATAGACTAAAGAGGAAAATGTTGCTTGAGAAGCATTGTAGGAAGCCAAAACTTGACAATGATAAGGGACTGGGCTCCAGACAGGACTGGGAGGACTCGTTCCTCTCATCCTCCAGCTCTTGAATGAAAGGGAATGGTGGCCTTTGTACATTGCCGGAACGGGCTGCTAGATTTGCACAGCACCTAGCACCATCTGATGCTGGTTCATGCCCAGGCCGCCCAGGTGCTACCTCTCTGTAAGTACTACTGTCCTTAGCTTTAAACTCAATCCCATGAAGTCTTTTAAAATCTGAGTAAAAGTGAAGAGTTTTGCAGGAGCTGAGTGAAGCCAACTGGAGCACTTTGCTGTCCTAAAGCTGAAAACTTAAAATAACATAAAACCAGAAAAAAGTATGTCAGAAAAAGATCTTAGGATCTTCTTTGAAGACCTATGGCATCTTGCCCTACTTATGCCACCCCTGACAAGGGCTCAAATGTCTCTACTGAAAGAAATACTACAACCTCAACAACCAACTTCTACCATTTCATTACAGTCCTGGTTAGAAAGGTTTCCTGAGGCTGAGCCTGCTTCTGTTATTCAACTCCTTCACTATAGCTTTGGCAGAGCATTCCTATGCCCTTTAACAACTTTTTATATACCTGAGGACTGGTATTAAATCCGTCCTCAGCCTTTTCTTCTTTAGATTAAAAATTTCTAGATTTTAAAATCTTTCTTTTGCAGTCATCTTTTGCTCACGCCTTTTTTTCCTCTTTGCTTTTTTTTTTTCTAAAAGTTACCTCTCCTGTCCCTACCCAAGTCTAGACACAGCATTTCAGCAGAGCTTTATCAATTCTGAGAAGAGCTACAAGATTACTTTGTAATGGAGAAATGAGATTTTGGTTAAAATTGTACTGAAATCTTGCAACTTGCTGTGTCATCTGCAGCTGTATAAGCACTGCCGTGCAGTGAACCAGACCCAGACCAGGCCTTTACAGAATGCCATGATAAATACTTATGTTTTGATCATAAACCACTGTAATTGCAATTCTAAATATTCTCTGTCTGCTCTGTAATCTCTTATGACCATATCAGGTGGAATAGAGTCAAAACCTTGCTAAAGTCAAGGTGCTTATCATCTACTAATTCCCATTACCCAAGTCAAGGTGCTTATCATCTACTAATTCCCATTACCCTCAAGGCCCATTAAACAGTCAGAAAAGAAAATAAGGTTCATTTGACATAGTATGATACATAAATATTGATTTTCAGATGCTTTACTTCTTACAGAATTTTTCTGAGGATTGAAGTTCATTTAATGTCTCCAATAACTCCTCGATTCCCCCTTTTCATTAAATAAAAGCATAATATTATGCTTTTCTAGCTATGGAGTTCTTCATTTCCTCTCTGTAAGTTCCTGGGAACACTACTAACGACTCTGAGACAGCTTCAGCCAGGTCTTCAAGTATCCTATACAAAATTCATCAGACTCAAAGGATTTAAAAAAAAATTAACTTAAAGGAATACCCTTTATGTATTTCTTCCCTTTTCTAGGCAAAAGTCTTTGTTTCTGATTGTAATCATGTCAGCTGCAACTGACCTTTTAATTGATGAGGATGCAGGAGCCCCACTTCACACACAGGCCTTCTCTGTATCCTTTTTGAGACTTCTCTGTCTTGAGATCGTTCAGTCAGCACTGCTCTTGATTTACCTCTTACTCCTAATGGACATGCAGCATGATCTCTTCTTACCCTTGGTGCCTCCACCTAATAGTGTTTCAGTCTGTCTTCCAGCTTTTCTTATTATATCCTTACATGCTCCTAGTAATCTTTCATATTCGGTCTGTAGTATCTGAACACAGCTGCTTCTTTGTCTGCATCCCACACACATGCTGGTAAGACTGTCTCCTATCGCAGCGACTTTCCATTCCCAGTATTGCCAGAACCCCCTTGCTACCATTGAAAGCTTCTCTTGCTTGATCAGTTTTGTGGCCAGTTGTAGTGGCCCTCCCATCACATAAGTACCTGAGTTCTTTTCCTCTGTAATTATTACCTATAAAATTTTCAGGCAGTTTTAGTCTTCTCTACATGCCAGGCTTCCAGCAACACCCCTCCTGTTTTCCCCATGCCCGTTCTTCCTTTCATATTATTATTCCAGTCATGTGATTTATCCCACCAAGACTCAGTTATGCCAATTAAGTCATAATTTTGATCTTGTATTAAGACTTCCAGCTCCGCCTGTTTATCCCAAATATTTCTTCCATTAGTATACAGACATCTAAAGTGTTCAGTGGATTGATTCACTACTCTTTGTGTCTCTCCTGTGACCCTATTATGAATACCAAAACCTCTGAAAGTTTAGGCCCCTATCAGGCTGCTTTTGCTTATACTCACTTTTTTTTTTCCCCAGTCAACCCCTCCCTCGATCCTACTTTAAAGCCATTCTAATTAGGTTAGCATCTTGTTGGATGAACAGCATGGAGGCAGTGCAGCAGAAAAACCTGAACACCCTCCAACAGCATCTCAGTCTATGGCAGGCAGCACCCCTCCCTTCCCTGACCTATTTCCCCTGAACACCAGATCCAGTCAGCACAGAACCTCCTCTCTTCCCATCAGAAGAAAGTCATCGGCTTTCTCAGCTATTATTTTATTTTTGTGAGGGGCTGCATGCAAAATCTCATGGATGAGGTGGGCTGTGTGATTTTTGCTTAATGCTGGGATTTGAAGGTTGCTTACTACCTGGAGAACGTACCTGTTCTTGATCTCCACAGGTATCATCTGTCTCAGGAGGGAGCCAGCTCCTGTATTCCTACCTGTCGAGAAGCTGTTTCCTTCTCCATCATCAGAACTGTTCCCTGCTCTAGCAGGCTTGCTTCTTTGTGCTAGGAGATGTCCTCTCATACTGCATCCTCCTGGCTCCCTTCCCTGCAACTCCCTAACTTGGCACCAAAGACATCCCAGGGGTACAGGCATTTCTCCCACTCTTCCCTTCCTAACAAGGAGAGAGAGAGACCACACTCTTGCAAATCCAACCCAGTACAGGGGCTGAGGCATCCCGGATCAGCACTCCCCACCTGAGATGCACCTCCCTAGCGCAGACCAATGTGAAAACTCATCTTTGTGTATGGGTGCAGCCAGATTAATATCACTCCAACCTTAAACCAAGAGGCAGGGAGCTGATCTTCTCTGGGAACAGTATAGATGCTTCAGGGTTTATCTTCTGTTCATGGCTGTCAGTACATCAGCCTGGGCACAACCCACAACAATCAGCCAGTCCTTTGAATTTCTTATGCAAAATTCATCATACCCAGAGGACTTGAAAACACTGGAGAGGGGAGCCTTACAGCTTCCATGTCACAGCTAGCTCATCAAGCTGACCTGCTTGGAGTCCAGGCAATGTGAGTGCATGTCCCATCACTTCTCTTTGTGCAGGCATGTTGTAAAGAAACACACTTCAGCTTCATTTTTGTAAATATACAAGATGACAACACCACCACCACAGTCAGTCTTGTGATACTTTTTCCCCTCCAACTATGCTCTAATGAAAGAACATTTTGTTTAGCATGTGAAATGGTAAATATCTCAAATCATAGGAAAACATACAATAGTTGCATTTTGTAATAAACAATGAGTACCCACTAGGAAAATACTAGAAGAATGAAACCCTCTTCCTTTTCCTGTTGATTGTGTGTGCTATACTTTCAGGCAAAATGGCATTTTCCTCCAAGACCTGATGCTTCATTATTTCCCAGCACTTGCTATTGACATAACTTCCTAAGTTATTGTTATTCCTTTTATTGATTATTATTACCAATGTGTGGAAAACTTATACCAGCATCCAGCTCCTTCAAAGGCAGCATGGACATCCTTACAAGAAATCTGACTGCACACTCACAAAGGTAAGGGAAGGTGTGAAGGACCAGCATTAATAACTGGGGATACCAATTGTGCAAGAACTATCGTAGTCTATGCACCAGTTTTTCTGAATATGTTATGTTATATAGAATGAGGAGCAGTGTAGTTACTGCTGGAACGGAGTTGGGCAGATCAAAGTGATAATTACCGTGTTCTAGAAATCCGTATTTTTGATGATGAGGTTTTTTAAGCCTATAACAACACACAGATCCAATTGCAAAAGCTTAAAATTACCTCTTCAGTAGAAGCAGGGCTTTGATTTCATCTAATTTGACCCTTCCACCGCACTTATAAGTGCACTCCAGTGTGGCTAGAGATAAAAACTTTGAAATTTAAATGTGCAACTTGCAGCTGAGGTTGGATTTGCGAGCTAGGACACAGAGTACCTTTTGATGAGCAGCAGTTTTCATTACAGCTGTCAGAAAATACCTCCCCATTAGGAAGCAATGAGTACATTTAATTCAAGTCCAACCCTTCCAACACCATCACTTACAGACACTCTTCTGCTCTGTGAGTGAGGTTCTAATAATACACTGAGCCATGTGGGACACACCAGGGTGATTAATGCTTGGATGTGAACATACACTGCACAGAGTATATATTTCCCTCTTAAATGAATATATCTGGTTTTCATTGATATTGAGGTAGATTTGCTCTGTACTTACTCACATGAGGAAGCCTAGAACTGTGGGATCTATCATTCAGTAATAGCTCCTGATAACACTAACACTTGGAACATGGCAAAGTAAAAAATGTGAATTCATATTCACTTTTAATAAACTGGGGTAATTAGTCAGTTGAAATGCAATAGAAAGTGACAGCCTGTGACACATAAAAGACTGCAGACTGACAAAGACAGAGCTATTCTTCATTGCACTAACATCCGTTTCTTCATCAACATTGAATTTTTTCAGTCTCTTGGCATTTCAATTATATTATAAAATGAAGGGCTAAAATCCTGGCTCTGCATTTTTCCTTCTTCTATATGAGAATAAAGAAAATAGATGAGAAAAACCCCCTCTGCAGTTTACTTCTGTACCCCCTGAAATGATGTGAGTGGGCCATGACATCCATAATACTCATGGCACATGCAAGAGAAGGTATTCAGCCTTGATGTCACCAAGATGCTGCTGGGACTGCAAAATCCCACCAAAGAGAACCACCTGGAAGGCAGTGAGAATGGGGCAAAATAGGTAAAAAAGTAGCAAAAATGTTTATGAGTAAAACAAATTTAACCATGAAACTCAAGATGCCCTAAACACTCCTTTGATCCAGAGGTATTTCCCTCTGCATCCCCAGTGCCCAACACCTATAGGGTGTCTAATGTCATGGTTAGGTATCTAATTTCTGGCCGAAGAGGGTGTCACATTTGTACCTCACCTGCTCCCCCTTTCCCCAGTGCTGCTATCCTTTGTCAGGCTGCACTCAAGGAGCTGGGGATGGCAGCAGGGCTGGCAGGGCAGTGCCCTCACCCACATGGAGCACTGCCCCCATGGTACTCCAGCAAGAAGAGCAGAGCAAGTCTGGTGATGCTATGAGGGTCGACCACACCTCAGGCCACCGGGGTGTAAATGCAGCTCCTGCGCCAAGGTGGGAGGCCCCAGAAGGGCTTTTTCCTACTTGTCTCACACGGCTCTTTCACGGCAGCTTGGTCCCGCATCCCATGGCCCCATGAGGAGCACCGGCAGCCAAACCAGGAGTGGGGGAAGAGGCTGCAGAGCCTCGTGGTGCACCCAGAGCTGGGACACTCCATACCTTGCGTTGGCTCTGGTGCTTGCCGGGCCCCTTTTTGAGCTCATGTTAACTTGTTGTGCCAGTACAAAACTAATTCTTCCCACTGAAAAGGATAACTTTCTGCTTGGTTAGCAAACTGAAACAAACCTCTGAAGGACCTGAGCCAGAGTTTCCAGAGCCAGTGGAAGCAGAGGAGGATGATTGTGGCACAAGGGGCAAGAGAGGAGGGAAGAATGGTGGCTGTACAGGAGGGAAGAGGGGAGGGGGAGGAAGATGGAGCTGAGAACTTGGCTTTCAGCTCACCTTTTGGGAACAGCAGCAAGTCAGCTGTCTCTGCCTTAGAGATTCCTTGTTCTTAATTTCCCCTTTTTCATTATGATTTTTGGTAAGATCTTCATTTGAGGACATAAATGGTGTTGTTTTATAAATGCATATGAGGAACCATCTACACGTGTCATTTCAGTAGTCAGTAAGGTTAAGCCTATATACAGAAGCAGCACCTTTTATTAGATCACCTGAAACAATGGTGAAAACAGACCAGCCTTGGGGCACTTCAGTCCTTCATCAGGACTGAAATAGCTTCACTTACAGCCTTAGGGCAGAGTACTGCTACTCTTCCCACCATTTAGGTCCTCCAAAAATCTTACCAGAAAACTTCAGCAGAAAAAAAGAAATGGCAAGTAAGTATTTTTAAATGAAGAACAAATTACATTTTAATCCCTTTTTTTAATGACATAAGGATGCTTTGCTGTGCGAAAAAGCCTCAGCTTGTTGACCGGTGAAACAACAGTGACTTTCCTCCCAGGCGTGCCATTTTGTTAATTCTTATATATGGTTTTGAGAGTCTTGGATGGAAAACAACATGGTTGAGCTGTATACTTTTCTCAGAAGTCTCATGGTTTCATTTGGTTCACTCTTGTGTCAAAGCAGCTTTTAATTTCTCAGTTGTGGGACTCAAGTCTTAAAGTACACTAGCAGCCAGAAGCTCCCCTTTAAGTACCTGAATGAAAGGGTCAGGTTTTCAACTGTTTCTAGTCTCCTGCAGTTCCTATTGTTTTAATAGAGATGTGCTGTTCAAAAAACTTAGCTCCCAGCTGTAGGCATGAGCACTTCTACTGCTGTGACCTAATACTTCACAGCACAGTCACTACTTCTATCACCTCAGTGAAAAATGGATCTGGAGGGGACCTGTAGTCTAACTAGCATCCACAGAAAAATGGTGATGATCTAAACTACCTCCACTGCCTACCTTTGAGTCTTATTTTTCAGTGAAAAAGAAAAGAAGTAATCTTTGCAGAAGTGAAACAAGCAACCATATATTTTGAATAGATCTTATAAATCTCAGAGAGGGTAAAAGGCAAAAGTGTGTTAGCAGCACTGTTGGAATTATTCATTCGTGAACCGTTTTGTTGAAAAATACAGCCCTGAGGTGTGCCTCTCAGTCCTTTCATCTGTCCCTTAGGTGCTCTGCAGAAGGTGCAAGCTGGG
Organism: Nycticryphes semicollaris; assembly: GCA_013400055.1. Taxonomy (NCBI): domain Eukaryota; kingdom Metazoa; phylum Chordata; class Aves; order Charadriiformes; family Rostratulidae; genus Nycticryphes; species Nycticryphes semicollaris. The sequence goes on from VXBJ01005657.1 coordinate 177,923, forward strand.
CAGCGTGACAGGTTGCTGAAGGCTCCTGTTATCCTTTCTGTTCTCTAACTGGAATTCTTATGTCTGACATCTTTCTTCTGTCAATTGTAAAGTGGTTTTTGGCAACTGGATAAACCAAAATTGTAAATTTTTATCAGTCAGGGATATGAGCTTGAACCTGTGCTTCTAAACTTGAAATTCATTGCTTATAAACACTTGTTTGAGTAAAATTTAGTCCATATGAATTAGTCTTCCAAAAGAGGCATGAACAGATTGGATCTGAAGTGCAGGCCAGTTCCTCAAGTGGAATAAGTATTGACTTCAGGTATCAACACTGGTGAAACTAAACCATTTTACACCAGCTGAGGGCTCTGTGTCTGTTTTTTAAAATTCAGGGAACTTTTCACAGACAGGGCTTCATTCTCACCCTGTTCAGCCAGCACTATTCATGATCAGAAACAGAGATTTCCTCTGCCAGGTCACTACAAAAGTGAGATAAATGTGCAGATGATGAAGAAATCCTAATCATAGCTTCCTTTTAACCCTTTGATTTTGTTTGTTGCCTCTGGAGTTACTCATCCTAGCAAATCACCTTGACTCCAGCAGAAAAAGCCAGGGAAACAAACTGGAGCCTGTTTTCACCTTAAGCAGCCAAGTGGTTAAAGGACTGGCATGTAAACAGCTCTGCTACACCTATGCTGTATTATGAAGTCCAGTGGGATTCTACTTTAATCTTGAGAGGGAATGTGAGGGGTTTGTTTTTCACAGGGGCTTTAGCCTACAGTTAAGTGCAAACACCTGCTGAAGTACTGGTAATTAGTAGGTAATTAGTAGCTAATGTTCTTAGAATTTAAAAAGAAAAGCTTACATAAGTAATTACTTACTATTTCTTATAATGTGCTGCTTTTCCTGAGATTTCATATCCCCAGAACATTTGCCAAGTTCCTAGGTTCCTCAACATACTAAATTGTTTATTAATTACACACGTATATTGCTTGTAGAAAGAATAAAATGCATTAAAACGCTGGAAACAGGAGTGAGTTATCTTTTAAATTACAGCACAAGACTCATTGGAAACGACAGAATTTGCAGAGGGTAACAGCTTTAGGAGGAGAATTAATTTGGGGCTGGGAGAGGAGGGTGGTGGTGGCTGGAGAAGCGAAAGCAACAGCTGAGTAGCCCAGAACAAATTCCTTTTTCTTGGACAGGGGATAGAGACATGAAGAAAGAAGTAGGCTTTGCTGTTGATGTTTTCCTCAAGCCAGTAAATGTTTAACACAGCTGTGGATCCCCGATTGGATTCACGCATTCCCAGCTCTATTCACACATTTGAGGTGTGCTAAGAGTTGGGGGCTGCTCTGGCTCTGCAGCAAGAGGGTTTGAATGGTGTTTCACCTCTCATAGAAGTATCTTTTCTGGATCAACATAAAAGCTAAAACATCTGCCTTGTGAAACTCTTTCTGCAGTCAGCACTCACCATTTTCATACATGAGAAGGATCAGGGTGAAGCTGTGCTTCTCTGCATGGTTTAGACCACAGCAAACATATGATGCATCTGTTGGGGCTGTGATTGCACTTACCATCTGCCAGCCTTGCTCTCACAGTGTGCAGGACAGCCTTTATACAGGGACAGAAGAGGGGAACATCTACTGAGGTTCATCCATGGCCTGGATGCTCCTCACTGTGTGCCCTGCTTTGGAACCCTACCTGCAGCTCAGTGTGAGCTTATTCCTGTTAGAGCAGTAGAGTCCTCTCTGATGATGACTCTCCCATGAGGTACAGTACACATAAAGGCAGGATTAATAACAGCAAAGACCATGTAAAGGCAAATCGTACTTCTGCAGAGTAGCCTTTGCCGGGAAGAGGTTGAATTTTACCCTCCGAGTCCTGTGCTGGAGGGTGGGACAAAAAAACGTGTTGAGAGATCTGCCATGTTCCCTGAGCCCATGCGGTGCAGCAGGGCCCTGGGAACAGCTGGGGTCTCTTGGGCATCTTCTCATGTAAGATGTGGGCTTTTGGAAGAGCTGAGTTGGGAAAACCTCCCCGATTTTCGAAGAAGCTCACTGATTTGAAGGAGCAACCTGCCAGACCATGGCCCTGGTGATGGTGGGAAATGTCCCTGGAGATCTCTCAGCTCCTAACTTCCTTTGTCCTGTTTCACTCGATTTCAGTTAGGACTCTGTAAACTAAGAGCTTGTGGGGCAGCTGGGCTAGGGCTAGGATGCTTTAACAGAAAGGTGATTCAATTGAAGATGGAACCACTCTTCAAAGCTGCACCATGAAACTGATGTGCTTCTTTTATTATGACTGTTCAGAGTTAAGTTTTGTTTTTAGCTTGGCTGTGAATAAGAAAAAACAAACAAACATTCACAAATTGGACTAATTGAGATTAAAGCTGCTGGTAGGCACCAACTTAACGTACAGCTTGGGCTTCCTCAGGGTTTTAGGTCCTCCAGCATTCATAATATTCCTTTCCAATCAATTAAGCTGAATGCAAATGGCAAAAAGTAAAATTAAAAAAAAAAACCAAACAAAACAACAACAACAACAACAACAAAAAAAAACAAAAGGAAAAATTGCTTCCAAAAAAACCCCACCCCAAGGGTACAGGAGAGTTGGCTGCTTCAGCCATACGTAGCTCTTGAGAAAAACACCCACATTTTCATGCAGTGTTTTAATACTAGCTGAATAATCTCTTTGAGGTGAACACCTTGGAAGTCTCTAAGCCCAGCTGTATCTTAATAGCAACTAATATCAACTCCTCTCACACAGCAGCAGCAACTCTCTGAGGAGGTGCTTAAGCGCTAGGGCAGCATTTGTTTCCTGAACACTGGGGTCTGCTCTCTCCTGGTGAAGACAAACCAGCTAGTTCTTTGTTGCTCACTTTTGCTTTAGATTCATACATTTACCACAACTCAGGGCTTCCTGGACTGCAAATGGCATTGCCTGTCAGGACAAAGAAAATCCCTGATTGAACTCCCACCATCATCCTAGGTGCTGAAGGTATTTGTCCTTGGAAAGCCCTTATGAAAGAATGGCTTTGTGTCTCTCACAGTGTTTCTTTCAGTGAAAAAGTGCTAGCTTCATTTTTTAATTAAAAATAGTGTGTGCTTCATACTTACATGGTAATGATTTGTAAAAGTATTTATGTTTCCTAAATAAGCAGTAATTAAAAAAATTAAACAGCAAATCTACGTCCCTTTAGGAGCTATTTCCTGCCACTGTGCTATGCACCAGAGACATGCGTGGCTTCCTAATCATAGCTGGGGACCAAAGCAGATTATTTGTGCTTCAAAGGCATTGGTCTGCACATCCAAACTACAAAGTCTCATCCCTGTGTTTTAGTACCACTTGTGGTCTAGTGGTGTAGGGCTGAGAACAGAGTTGTTGTTATTCACTTTAAAAAGAAAAAAATGCACCCTTCAGCCTTTCTCTATTAATTCTTCTTTCTCATAGCACATTTCACTCAGAAGGGGAAGCTAAGTTATTGTGGAAGGAGGTACAGTAAGAATATTGACACAGGAGAATAGTCTCATGTTCCTTGAATTGCGGTAGAAAACTGCTTGAAAGAGAACAGAAATATAGCCCAGCAGTTTAAGAAAGGAGGAGTAATTAATTCGAATAATTTTGAACACAGATTGGCATTAAAGTACAAACACAATTTGGCCAGGACATTGGATTAGTGTACCTTGCCAAAGGGTTTAGGGCATTAAATCATCTAATCTAGCCGCACTTTCAGTCCTTAACAAAAGATCAATTCTATAACTCAGTCCTCTCTCTGGGCCCACTCCATGTGCCCTGGGGTTCCTAATGCAGTTTTATTTAGCTTTTCCATAAAGACCAACCTTGAATAGACATCATATTTTTACTGTTTCGCTAGCGTGTTTCTTAAGATGTGCCTCACATTAAGGACTCAATTCAGTTGCCTAATCAGAAATGTTAAATGCTGTTTAAGATGCCTCATGATGTCCAGGACATCCACCAGCAATGCCAGATGTAGCACATCACCAAGGGAAGGCTCATGGCTTTCTGGACCAGGAACTACTTCTTGTCCCATATGTCTATCGGAAATACAAGGCTGGTGGTGTAATGATCCAGGCTGGTGTTGTAATGAAGTGACAGTACATTTGAATTCCACTGCGATAGTGAGTTTCATTATTATCAAGCAATATATTCTTACTATACTCAGAATATGGTTTGTTTTGATTCTCTATGAAAATTTAGGACCAGATGGAAAACAGTTTTTCTGAGGCTACTACATCTTCCTGGAGAGTTACTGGAGAGATGAGCTGGATAACGACATTTTCCAGCTTGATTCCTGCAAACTGGTTTGATTTCAGGTCAGACATTTTACTTTTGATGCAAACTGACGGTAGACAACAGAGAAAAAATACACATATTCTTCTCTGAGTCTCAACTGATGCATTGCTTACCCAGATGATATATCAATTTGCACATGGAAAGCGGTGTGCAAGTAACACAGGACATTTATGCATTGTAGGCTAATTTTGCTCTCAGTTATATCCGTTCCACTCCACTCCTTTCCTTGGGTTGACAGGTGTAAATGAGAGCAGCCGATTTTTCCTCTGTGACCTTATATGGAAATGAATGAGATCCTTCAGGACTTGGTTGCCTGTATATTCATAATAATAAAGTAACCACAGTGATTATATAATGGCTTCTTTTTCATTGCAGCCTTGGGGGACTAGCTCAGCTCACTTAGCTGGTAACTACTTGATGATGCACCCTGGTCAGGCTTGGCGCAAGTTAAACCTGGCATAGCAGTGGGTAGAAGCTGTAGGCTTATGGTGACTCTTCAGTGTTCTTTGGTATGTGAGCATTAGGTTCTTAGAGAACAGAGATCTCTCTTGGATATATGGGAAGCATGTGTTCATATCTGAAATGACAAAAAGATGACAGTTCATCAACATCCCATGCTAGTCTCAACCGCAGTGATCTGAACTCAGGTGGGCTGAACCCTATTTCCCCCATGTCCAGGCTGAAGCAGATGAGTGAATCCATGGGGGGTGGAGGGGGAGGCAGGGGGAAACAGCAGACCCAGGATGCACTCAGGAATCTTCTTCCAGACCTCTTGAAAAGCCTTTCCGAAGCTTAGAGTAAACCTATACACAATCAGCTGGACAATAGAAAGTCAAGATAGGTCAAAGAAGGAGCAAATGTTGTATGCATCATAACAGTTAATTCTTGCCTAGTGTTTAGTGAAGGTTTCTGCTTGGTTTGGACATGTTATTCAGAAACACCTCTTGATAAAGACTTCTTCTCATAAGGACTTATGGCTGCAGACACATACTCACCGCTACCAGAAATTTTAACGTATATAGAAAGAAAAATATCTCACAGCCTGTGGTCTTTCAGGAGCTGAATGAAATGTGGAAATGGATAGCACATTAAGAAAACCCACACTCCATGTACTGTGAACTCAAGGAGATTTCTTTTGCTCAGCTCATGATGTGTCTATTGTTCTGGAGCACCGCAGTTCCTGTATCCTGATTCTCCGTGGATCATCTGTCATAGCATCATTGATTCTTTGCAGGACATCTGTCAGTTTAAGAGTCTGAGAACAACAGTAGATGCCTAATCACAGCCATTGTGTGCAGACAAGAAGAGGAAAAAATATTTCTGTCAGTCAAGGAGGTCAGTTGCTTATTTTGAAAAAGCATCTCTGGAGCAGGAGCAATCACCTGACTAAATCTAGCAATCATCTACAGACTAGACAGGGTAAACTTCTGAGCGAGTCACGTATAGTAGAAGAAATAATGGGTGTTCCAAAAGCCATAAAGTTCATGGTAGGTCTTGGTCAGCTTGTTGGTCTGGGAGGGGCTTGTAAAATGAGTCTCACAGTTCATAATTACTTAAATGATTTCCAGGTCTTTCTAATGATCAACATTTGGATTTCTTGCAAACAAGGAGTTTCTCTCCTTGCTAAGTAGTACCTTTGCATCATATTTATGTTTATATACATGATTTCCATACTTACTATGTTTTTATGTATGTATTTCAGGACAGTGGGTAGATCTCACTGAACCACTCCATGACAGTATATTATAATGAAGGCAGCAAGAAGAAAGGAAAAACAAATTAATATGCCCCCTCTGCATCAAAAACTGTGTAAAAAACTTCAGCTGTGCTCTTTGGCTTACATTATGTAGCAGTCTACATCTAGAGGTGGCATCTGTACAGGCCATGCTGATGTCACAATTACAATTTCTGAACATTACCAAAGTTTTCCCCTCAGAGAATGTTTGTGCCTTTTAAAGACTGCAGTAGCATCTAGTCTGGTGTTGTTTGGTATTTTTTGTTAATTAAGGGCATGTCTTAAAGCCAGGTTTGGTTTTATCAGATAAGTGAAAAGCTGTAACAAGGATGTGACCCTTGCTTTAAGCCAGCTCAGCAAACCTTCCAGGCCCAAAGAGCTAATGTGGTGGGAAAGAAGGCATGAAAAGGTGAAATGATTTAATTGCAGTCACAGACTAGATCAGTTTTGAAGTCTTGCTTTTTAAACCCAAGCAATGCTTTCTCACTGGTCTTCCCCCATGACAGAAATAGTCTGTATTGCCACAAAATGTTTAGAAAGTGTGATGTTAGTGCCCTACACAGATAGTTGTAAAATAACACGGATCCTAGCCTGCACTGAGGTTTCCCTGTCAGTAGAGCACACTGTTTTCTTTGGTGCTCATTAGATGCCTGTAAATGCCTGTCAGAATTTATCTTGTACTTGTTTTTTTCATCTCACTTTCACAGGTCTTGTCTCTTTAACCACATAATTCAATTATTGAGCATGAAAATATTTCCCCCTTTATTCTGATTGTTCTGTGGCTGATGACGGTGTGAGGTGCCATGATGGAGTGCACTCAAGGACCTCTTAGATGAGCCTATATATTTGCATTGCTAATTTCCTGCCTTGAGAGGGAAGGCAATGGTTGACTTTGTTCCTTGTTTGATTCATAGATCTGTCTCGTTTTACTGAGGATTGATTTGCGTGTAGGCAGTGAGGGGGGGGGGCTATATGGTTTGAAATGCTAGTACTTGTGCACAAGTACTGCTTGTTTGGAAGCAGATATTGAAAAATGAGGATAACAATTGCATTACAAAAGAATTGTTAAGGTGTCTGTGAGGAAGCTCTGTACATAAACCCCAGCACGAAGAGATGCTTTTGGTCTGTGTAGACCAGAAAAGGGAGATGATCCAAGGAGAACTCCGAATGGATAGTTTGAAGCAAATGGAAATCACTTATAACAGAAAAATAAATGTTTTGCATGGGCTTAGTGTTAGCATTAGACTCTTATGATGCTGGTAGGAAAAAAAGACGTGAATCAATGGAATGCTGAAAAGAATAATGTTTCTTTAACAAGTGGTATAAGACTTGGAGGCTTAGCCCAGACCAGGTACAAAGTAGAAAGCTTCTAAAAAAATAATTGAGGTCTCTGCAAAATATTTCAATTTTTTATTGATTGAAGGCAATTATCCCTTAATTGCATATTTAAATGAGGTATTAGGAGGTTTAACTAAGCAATGCCTCTTAATTGCTGCTGCACACTAGGTGTCACAGATTGTGTTTATTTCATATGTTAATTAAAGAGAATGGGTATTTTATTTTATTGACTAGCCAGCTCTTCAGGCTGTACTGCTTAGGACTGAGGGTGTCTCAGGTGTCCACAGGACCCTGGCTATTAATGTAATCATTAGAAAGGTTCCAGTTTTAAATGAAGAGTTATATCTCCATTTCATGTATATTTTCAGCCACTTAGATCATATATAAGTAATGGGAGGGAGAACCCAAGCCCAGGTAACATTAACTCAAATGATACAGCAATAATGAAGTGCAGACAACCACAACTACAGCAAGACCTGTCAAGAGCACAGGTCTTCTCTGTCTGTGCTGAACACACGACTCCAAGACTGTAAAGCAGGATCTGATGGGGCCAATATTTGAAACACCTGGCATGATTTCCAGGCTATGGCATTAATCTTTGAGGTTTTGTTGCCCAGTTGTGTGTGGTTCATACCTTGGAGTTAACAACCCCACCACTGCAAGGTTGGGGGAAATGTCTGAATCCCACGTGGTAGTTGTGAGCTGGTTTTTGATGACAGCTTTACATGAATGGTGGGGTTTTCTGTAAAAAAACCTTCTGTCTCACTAACTGCATAGCTGCTGAAAGATGATGTACAGGTAGAGCCAAACATTAACGTGGGCTCTAGTTGTGCGCTGGTGTGTAATACCTGCCTACATGGTACAGAGCGTACACTTCAAGATCTGATAGTATCTTCTCTTTCTATAAAATTAAAATAAACAGCTGGAAAGCGCTGAAAAGGCAAGAGACAAGATATCCTATCTAATCACAGGACTACTATGCTGTATATAGATATATGGAGGGGGCAGATGGATAGATACTGCAACCTGGCCAGATACGAACTTTCTCTGGGACAGAAACCATGCAGCCGTGTTAGTGAGGTTTGTGCCTGAGCTAATAAGGCCCACTGGGAGGCAGAGTGTGTTAATTCAGGAATAATATAACATTCACGCCGTCAAACAGCTTCTGGATCAGAGCAAGTGTAGCTCCAAGCATGAGCAAAGGGGACACATCTGCCCGCACCTGGTGCAGCTCATCAGTGTGGTGGAGGTGGTGAAAATCCAAAGGTGGTTTCAGGGCGCATCAGGCATGTGCCTGCTTGGGGCATGGAGAAGCTCTCAGAAATGCACGTCAGGAGAAGCGATCTGGAGTTGGAACAAGAGGAGAGAAGATCTGCCAGGATGACTGGGGGGCCAGCCTATCCTATAATGGGAAACTCAGAAACGTAGCATATTTTGTCTGGAAAAACAGAAGCAGATGGCAGGAGCCTGAGCAATCTTCAGGCACAGGCCTAGGGTGGTGGGCTGCGTCCTTGCCTGAGGAGGCAGTGACTGACTTGCATCAGGAGCAAAGGCTCCGGCCAAGCACCAGCTCCTGGAGCTGCTGTGAAGGCAGGGTGCAAGCTGGTGGAGGAAGATAAAGGAGGTGAAGAAGTAGAATCCCCCAGCTAGTTTTTGTGGGAAGGGGTCTTGAAGGGGAAAGAGAGAAATTCATGGACCCATTCCCACTCTGCCCAAATTTTTCCTTCCCAGGGAAGTTCCAGAGACCCTTCCCAACTTCTGTCCAGTTCCCAACAGTTTCTGCTCCCCCCCAACACCTCTTCTGCTGGTCAGCATCAAAGGGAAGGCTGTTTCTGTATTACTGTGTAATCACACTGGTGGCATTCATCCATAAAGGTGATGAGGGCTCAGTGCCAGGAAAAGTAGAGACCCATGACAGCAAAAAGACAAAATTCACAAGTGAGTACATGGGCATAAATTGGCCTTGAATCTATTCAGGCTGGAAACTGAGTGCAGAGTGATGAGGTTCAAAAATGACCTTCCAGTGTGGGCAGTGGAAGGAAAATGTATTTTAAAGATGGAGCTGAATTAGTTTATTTATTGAATCCCTAGCTAGTGTTTTGAAGCTGGTCATTGGTGCCAGGGAATACCTCTTCCAACTCTACGTTCAAGTGTAATAGTCCCCAAATTGTGTTTCCAGTGGGTTTTTCTACCTTTTGCTGAACATGTATGGATTTTCAAAAAGTTCACCAAAATCCCATGGCTGTTCTTTGAGCACAGGGCATCTGGCTTTCTTTTGTGTTTTGAAAAAAACAACTGGAGCCAGTAATGATGGGATGATCATGGACATGATTCCTGCCTTCTGTCAGAATATAAAAATGCAGTGCCAGAGTAAGAACCATCAGCTTGAAGTATTGACTGGACTGTTAGACTTAACAGTGAATTTGCTCTCTTTTAAATGTGTTAAATCCGACCCTAGATTAAATTTAAACTACTTTGCTACAGCATGATCCACCAGGGATGACCTGACTTTCCATTGACTTTAATGGAGCCTCTACTGAACAATTAGAGCAAAGCATGAAATACGCAGTTTGGCTGTAGAGACGAAGTGGTTAACATCTCTTTTTTTGTGGGTAAATTTCCCCTTTTAGTTCTTACTGTGTCATTGTAATTAGCAAAGCCCAAGGGTTCAAATCGGAGCTAACAAAGGGCATTGACATGATAGTTTGTGTGTTGTTACTGCTGCTTATTACATCTATCATTATCATCTCACTGTGACCTTGGGCTTCCCCCGCTGGTTTATCATCCCTTCCCTCCATCTCATATGCCTGCTGTTAGCTCTTTGGGGCAGATCTGGTATTTTGGGGGTCCAGTGCTACAACAACAGGACTTTATTCTACGTGAAGGCCTGTAGGAGCAACAGCGACACAGCTTTTAGAAAGAGGGTTAAGAGACACACGCTTTAACAGCTAGTCTTTTGGAAAGACAAATGCTGCCATGTCGAGTGTGTCCTTCTGGGGCCTGCAGCTGATTTATAGGGCCAAACAAGGACTGAGTCGTACATGGTAGCGTGCTGCAGGACTGGGGTGGGAACACTTTTGTTCTGCCTCAAAACACAGGCTGCTAAGCTGTGGACACAGGGACACACCAGGTGAGCTGGTGCAGGAACCTGTGGAAAAAAGAGGAGGCTTGGATATACTTCCAGTTCAGTTTTGAGAGGATTTAACCATAGATTGATCAGATTCATCAGCAGGACATTTCCCTCCAGGACAGACTGGCAAGCTGGGAAGTTTGTCTTTTGCCATCCTCTGTTACAGCCTGTCGCCTCCTCTGCTGAAGTCCAGGCAGAGCTGCCCTGGCAGCTTGAGAGGCTTCAAGAGCTGGTGGCAGTTTGGTATCTCCCATGATCTGCCAGCAGCAGGACACAGTTAAGTCTCTGAAAAGCTGAGATATTTTTGTCTAACTAACATCTTTGGGCTAATGCAGGAGTGTGTGGATGGAACAGCAGCTTCTTAACTATTAAAGGAGAGATCAGACTGGACAATTTACCGTTCCCTTTTGGCTGGAATTCTGTGGAACAATATGTTGTCCCTCGCTGGGCAACGGCTTCTGAGAAGCCCGTAATTTAGCCCATAACATAGGAGAGGTTTGACATTACAACATGCAGCACAATGTTTTGAAGAGAACCAGAAGGGTCTTGACATCACCAGCTTTTTCTTCCCTTCTTCAATTCCCCAGCACAGTTGCTATTGTTCGAGCCTCATCACTAATGGCATTGGAGAGGGATCCAGCATCGGCCAACTGCTAGGGCTCTTACCAGTGTATCATTATTTCTGCTCCTAGTAGATCTAGACAGGACCATGATCAAAATATCACAGGCTGCCAGCAAACTTCTCCTGCCATGAGAGGAGCCGAACTGCTGTTTGTGAGGGGAAGATGGAGATTTCAAAGTTAATCTGGTTCCCGTCTCTGGAACTATTTAACTGTAGCATACAAAGTGCTCACAGTACACCGGGAATTCAGTCATTTTATGCAGGTTAGCCTTACGATGAAAAAATTTATATCAAAATGTTTAACTTCAAAAAGGGTTAGATTCAATTACCTGGTGGAGGCTCAAGTCGGTTCTTATTTTAATCTCACCTGTGTGCCTGCCCCTAGGTAAAATGTCATTGTATTGTCACTTTTGATTGTAATAATCGTAGTCATTTGGCCAGCAACAAAATCACAGGCCTGAACATTCCTGATGATTTAGTCCAAATTCAGATCCAGATATGTCGCCTGTCCCATTTTTGAAATGAGTGGAGCCATTGATTTGCACCTGGATCATCAAATTAAGATGCAGCTCTGTCCTCTGAGACCCTTGCTTCTATCTTACCTTATCTCCCACTCCCCAGACAACATTTTTCCTGCTCAGGGCATCTGCTCCAATGACTGATTCTGAAGCTGCTGAAATAATGCAGATTCTTCACCCATCCAGAGAAACTAGCAGTGCCACATTGTTTGTATCTCTCTTTTCATAAGTAGTCCATGAATATGCTTCCTTAAGTCACTGAAGGAAAATACTTCCAAGAAAAAACTCCTGTCTTGTCTTTAAGAAAAATATTTGGACTGGTAAAATGCATTGTACTATGAAGGATAGTTCCAATTTACAGACTCATGAGCTTATGAGTGGAATAAGCCTCCATCCTTATCTTTATGTTACAGCAATGGCACCCACATACGATAAGTCTTCGCTGGCAGAATTTTGAAAAAGTAATTCCAGTGCAGTGAATATAAAATAAATGCTATCAAGGAAAAATATTTTTTGCTCCCCTGGAATAGAAAACATTATTGAAACTGTTGGATGCCTCAGGAGTCTATTCATGCAAAATCTATTTCTGCAGTCAAAATATATTCTGTTCTGCAGATATTTTTTCAATATGTGACTGAGACTTCAAGACAGAAAGAAATAGCCATTTTGGCCAGGAAAAAACTGGCATGCGGTTCGGGTTTAGGTGAGCGTAGATTTTTGCATGAAAATTATAGTAATTATGGGTATTTGTAAACAGCGATTTTTGCACTTTAACGGCCTAATCGCATGGTCAACAGCTGGAAGTTGCTCTATGCAGATTCTTACCTAACACATAATAAAAGTCACCCTTTGCTGCATTTCCACAAAGAAACAAATTATAGCACAAAAGAGACCTGCCAAATGCAATCTTTCATCCTCTTCTGCTTCTTAAAGAGGATGTTTGAATATTCTGATTTTAAAAAAGGGATAAAACAAAAGGAAAAATAATTTATGTATATCTAAAATGCTTGTCTAAAGAAAAAAAGCATGAAAAATGCTGATGTATATGTACTACTTAGCCATTTATTGTAATATATGCATTTCCTTTGCATTTGAAAGTTCATATGTCATGCATGGTACACATCTGTTCCTTTCATTTTTAATTATTTTTTAAATACATATTTTTAATTTCTCCCTATTGTTTTCTCAAATGGTTCCATTACAGCAGTTTAAAAGCATATCCAACAAGAAGAACCACACAAAATGACTCGTCGCGTTGAAAATCTTGGCAACCTGATGAAGAATTTGCTATCTAACAGGAAACAAAAAAACCCCAACCCACCAATAAACGAAGAAATAAGTATATAAAAAAAAAAAAAGAAAACCAGAACCAATCCAACCATCCAACCAAACCTGTCTTCCCCCTAGACCGCTAGGAGACACCTCAGCTGAGCCTCTTGGTCCCCAGGTGTTCCAATACAGGCATAGCTCAAGCAATTAGAAGTTGCTAGAGTTGGCATTGGTGGTTTACATTAATCTTTTTTGTTGCATTTAGAAGTGCCTGGGAAATAAAAGGGCAGTTGCTGTAGCTCAGCTGAGAAATGGTAAATTCAAATCCTTAATTTGCTTGTGATGACCACCCTTTATCCTTAGGCTTTCTAATAAGGTGCTGTCAATACGTATCATTTCTAATCTTCTGCATCTTTGTCCCTGTTTCTCTGCTGAATGTTGGCTGACAATTGTGCTCAGGATTTTCTATAACCAAGTTTTCAATCATACGGCCATAAAAGCTCATGGTACACTCACAGCTTCACCAGGAGGCAGCCAGAAATACACAAATCCAGCCCTCTCTTTTTCTTTCCTTCATAGCTACTTCCCTTCACTCAACTCCCTAATAGTTATATAGATCGTGTTAATAAGCATTGAGTTATATAAAGCTGCACACCCATGGGTTAATTTGTGTATGGAATCAGTGAGTTTGTACATGCAGTTTATAATGTCAACACTAGCTACTGGAACTCGAGTATGAATTCAGTCTCAAACTTGCAGTGGAAGAGAAATGAATACCAGGGAACTATGGAGGAATAAAAACCATGAAGAACTCCAAAGCCCCTGTAATAAACTACATTTTAAAGGATCATCAGCAGAAACCAAAATCATCCTGCCCTTGTGTCCTGGTTTGGGGTAAAACAGAACCAATTTTCAAATCTCAGAGAGGTCAAAGAGAGCATCTGTTATTAGTTTTAGTGGCCAGCCCAGCCCAAACCATGACTCCAGCACATGCTGTTTTACTGGGGTGAGGGTGAGATGACAGTCTTCTGGGGTTACGATTTGATTCGGACCTGAGCACCCACACTAAACCCTAGTTGAGAGAGAGCTCAGAGAAATGCTGTCATAGAGCAGGTCTCACATACCTGCCTGACAGTTCTGGGGCAGCCACAGCTGCTGGTGGAGGCTGGGTGCAATTGGGGCAGCAGCGAAGGTTGCCTTTTCTTTCCCATGCTGTTACAGGGACTTCCCAGCCGCTGGCCAGGTTGGGAGAAACAGCTCTCTCATTGCACTTACAAATCTTACCCCGAGGTATGAGTATTGTGTTCAGTTTTGGGCACCTCAACACAAGTAAGATGTTGAGGTGCTGGAGTGAGTGCAGAGGGGGGCAACAAAGCTGGTGAGGGGCCCAGAGAAAAAATCCTATGAAGAGTGATTGAAGGAGCTGGCACTGCTTAGTTTGAGGAAGAGGAGGCTGAGGGGAGACCTCATGGCTCTCTACAACTACTTGAAAGGGCATTGTAGAGAGGTTGGTGCTGGTTTCTTCTCACAGGTGATTAGTGACAGAACAGGAGGGAATGGCCTCAAGCTGCAACAGGGTAGGTTTAGGCTGAACATTAGGAAAGAATTTTTCACAGAAAGGGTGGTCAGACACTGGAATAGGCTGCCCAGGGAGGTGGTTGAGTCCCCATCCCTGAATGTATGTAAGAGCTGTTTAGATGTGGTGTTGGGGGATATGGTGTAGGGGAGGAATATGTAGAGTAGGGCTGATGGTTGGACTCGATGATCCCAAGGGTCTCTTCCAACCTGAATGATTCTATGATTATATGAGGTTCAGTTTCACCCTTTCCTCAGCCCTCAAAGCCATCCTCCTTGACATCAGCAGGCACTTGGCATATATTTGGGTTCATTTTGCTCATTCTCCCTTTTGCCACTGTTTATGTTATTCCTTCTGAAGCTATGAAATGCTGTGAGTCTTTGGCTTGACTCTTATTAAATACTGTGCATTTTAAAGGTGTTTGGTTCTTTCATTGCTAGTATTAATCGCTTCACTATCAATTCCCTATTCCCATCTGTTGTTTTGAAATAGCATTATATATTATTATGCCTCTTCATTGCTTTGCCTCTCTGTCACAGCTGACTGCTTGTTTACCTCACCCTCTGTGGAGCTTCCAAAAATCCTTTTTCTCCCTTGTTCTCATGGCAATGCTCCAATTCCCCGAGTCCTGGAGTGTTCATCAGGGGTTCTCCTGGGTAATTTTTAGGGCGTCTTGCTTCAGAGTCTTAACACCTCTCTCAGTTTATCTCCCCCTTCTTCTCTAGCTACCTGTCCTGTCCCTCTGCTAAAGGTGACTGTGCTGTAGTAGCACCAGTAGAAGTGGATTCATACCTGTAACTCAGCCACCATCTGGGTATCTCAGCTGAAATCACCAAGGGGGAGAAGAGCCACAGCTGAGCTACTGGGAAGCTGCTGCTGACTCCACTCACCTCTGACAGGTTCCCCTTGGGTTCCCCAAGAGCACCCATGGGAGTTGATTAAGTATTTAATGGCTAAATTGCTTTGGATGCTGCTGTAGTATCCCATTTACTGCTTTTTTTTTTTTTTTGCTTATCCTTTCCTTCTCCTATAGCATTTTTGTGCCCTTTTCCTGCCTAATTGTCTTCCCAATTTTATTACCTCTTCTTTCCTCCCTAGCATGATTGTTTCCAAGCTGTTTTGTCGCTTCTCTACTACACCTATTTTCTCCTCCAGCCATCTAACCAACATATTTTTTATGGATGCTTCCAATATTAATGACATCAAATGTCATTCCCACCTGTGTTTCAGGCTGTTTAATTTCTAACATCTGAAAAAACAAGGTGTTTATGCTTTAAAGGGACTATAATGTAATTAATAAAGGGATTTTTTCAATAGCCTTCCATCGGACCATCCATAACTTGCATTTTATTCCTTGCAGTGCTGAGGGCAGTATGAGCAAAGATGATAATAACAGTAAACACCACTTCAGCCAATATCTCCCAACACTGCCATCTCTTTTCTACCCTTCACAGTGACCTTGTCCTGCACTGCCTGGATTAATTCCTGCTGCTCATTTCTCAGTCACAAGGAAGATTTTCTGTACGTTATAGAATCATAGATTCTATAGGTTGGAAGGGCCCTTAAGATCATCTAGTCCAACCATCAACCTAACTCCGATTAAAAAAAGCATCACTAAACCATGTCTCTAAGCACTATGTCAACCTGTCTTTTAAATGCCTCCAGGGATGGTGTGTCAACCACTTCCCTGGGCAGCCCATTCCAAGGCTTAATAACCCTTTCAGTGTAAAAATTTTTTCTAATAACCAACCTGACCCTCCCCTGGTGCAACTTGAGGCCATTTCCTCTTGTCCTATCACCTGTTCCTTGGGAGAATAGACTGACCCTCCTGGCTATACCCTCCTTTCAGGTAGCTGTAGAGAGCACGAAGGTCTCTCCTTTGCCTCCTTTTCTCCAGGCTGAATAATCCCAGCTCCTCAGCCTCTCCTCATAAGACTTATTCTCCAGAAATAGGTCTTACAGTTTGTAGGAGAGGTCTTATAGTTTGTGCATAGGCAGAACTGTAGCTCTCTTCCAGAGGAACAGGAAATACCTTTGTTTCAAAACATACCTGGAAACAGGAATGTCAGTCTGGCAGAGGGTTAGGAATCACTGTGCTGTGCAGATGCCATCTCATATAAATATGTCATGCAGGGACCGAGCTCTGTCATTGAAAGGAGCCATCAGCTTGATGCGTTGATCTTGTTCTTCCACTTGGTACTGGGTTACAAAACACTTTTTTTTTTTTTTTTTAAATTTCTAAATTTTCTAAATTTATGGGAGGCCAGTTTCTATCCAGTTGTTCTTGCCCAGGGGATGGCTCAGGTATATGTGTTTCTTCTCCTGCAACAAGTATGTACACGCTGTGTATCCATAAAGGGCAGTTCTATAGGCCTTCAGACTTTGTTTTACTATGCTAAATATGCCAAGCTCCAGCTTCTCTAGTAAGACTAACTGCCTGTTTCCTAAGCATCTTAGAAGTGTTCTCTATATTAATTTCAGTTTGAACTTCTGTGTTTTTCAATGGGGGTAGTCAGAAGAGTAGACAGTATTTCAGATCTTGTAGCACTACTTCATACGGTTGTCTTAATACTTTCCTGTTCCTTCTGGGACTATCTTGCCTGTCATGGACTGGTTTTTGCCTTTGCAGGGGTGGGTCCCATTGGCAGCTTAGAGTCATTCATGCTCTCATTAGCTGCTTTACCAGTTTAACTGCATCTCAGTATTTTTCAAATGATGATAGCTCTTTTTATAGCAGCTATGGTATCAGTCCCTCAATGTCTGAGCCTCTGTTACTTATTGCTGAATAACATGTATTTTATTCTATTCCTTGAATACATCAATTTTTTCTCTCTGCTGCCATTGATCCCCTTCTCTATCAACATTTTCTTTTAGCTAAGGACAACCATTAGTATCCCACTCAGGGTCCTGAAAATAAGCTCTCTCCCTATTTATATCCAGGCCATCAGGAAACAACAGATGAAGAAAGACCCCAAAAATGATCTGGAGAAAATTCATTCATTTCTCTCCTTCATCCCAACAGTTCTCTTTGCAGTACTGCCTGTGGCCCTCTTCCTTTCAGCAGGCTCCCACCCAACAGTTCCTCTGTGCATCCCTATTTTCTCTAGTTTAAGAAATGATTTCCCATCTGGCACCTTATTAAATGCTTTGCTGAAGCCCAGATAAATGATACCTACCATATTTCCTTTGTCTAGAAAATCATTAATCTTTTAAAATCCTATCATGTTAGTCTAAAACAACCTACCATTAGCAAACCCAAACCCTTTGGTAATTATTTTAGTCCATTCCCAGTTTATCTCCATGACTTAAATTACTTCTTCCTTTCAAAATTTGTTCCAAAGCCTTCAGACATTTGAGGTCAGACTAACTTGTAATAGTCAGATCTTTTTCCTTATCCCTCTTAACTGTAGGTACTGTATTTGCTATTTTTTGAATCCCATGAGTTGATAGGCTTATCATGAATACCTGTGACTGGAGCTGCAGTTTCATGTGCCAGTTCTGTGTGAATTCTGAACGAGATTATTCATGTCCTCCCAACTGGAGACAATTAAGCGCTTAGATTTTTTGCTGTTGTTTTCAGTGTACTAAAACCTTATTCCCATTATCTATCTTCCCTTTGCCCTTCTGTTCAATGTCATTACTCTTATTAAAATTTGAGCTAAGGGCTCTTTAAGTGGCTCTTTATCCAACAGGTCCATAGATTCTCCCTTTTTTTTTCTTTTTTTTTTTTTCCCTCTTGTTAGGAATAGAGCTTTGAGATCTTATTAGCACCAGTGATTCGAAGAATCCCCTGGCCTCTTCCCCAGCCAAGGCCTGGGAACACACAGTGGGTTGACTTCAGCAGCTAAGGTGCTCAGAGCAATTAGTCCATCAGGGCTTGCCCTTTTGAAATGGAGAAAATTAGTTCCAGCCCTTACTTTTGTTTATTCTTCCATTTAATGTAAACTGAATCAAGGCAGGATCATTTGAGACAATGCTGTTCTCAGCTCTGGTTTACTAAAATGTCTTTATTGCTTACCCAAACCAATGGAAAATTCCAGTCATTCTTTTAATATCTCTCTGTAATAAACACAACTGTATGTATTATTTATAATTGTCTTCACCAGCTACTTAATTTCAGTGATGCCAGAATGGCCAGCAATCTTTTTAATCTTTTTAGGAGGCATTTTGTCTTGATTGTGGTTAGTAGAGAGGGATAGGGAGCCTGGCAGGCAAGAGTCTTAAACTAAGTGGAGATGACTGAAATTTGACTATGACACATTCCAACCTTTTTAGGCCAAATTAGGATGAAACGCAGAAGTATATATATTAAAAGGGGGATGTTTCCAGGTCAAATGAACAGCTTGAAATGTTTCATTTTGTCTTAAATCCATTAGAACTGATTCAATAGTCTTTTCATTTGTTTTTCCCCTCTGGCATTTTGAAATTTGAAAAAAAAATATAATCTGACCTGCCAAAGATGAAAATGACTTTAATATTAAATTTTCACATTTTGATTCTTCCTAGAATGCATGTTTTTAAAATGAATTTCAATGCTGTTTCATAGCAGGCAGTGGATTAAAATTATTCTCACCCTGTAACAGAAATTAAACAGGAATGTGAGATGCATGTGATCAATCACAGCTAAGCAAACTCTGCAGACTGCAGAAACGGTAGCTGAATTATTCTTTCTGTGACCTGGAGTTCTGCTAGGTGGATTTCTACACTGCATGCTTCTGCTTTGTAATCACTGCAAGGTTGGTGGCATGTTTCCTGGGAGGGAGAAAAGGTCCCTTGATGCAAACATTACACTGACTGTGGTAGATTTGGAGGGCTTGTTCTCTCTGCAGAGAGGACGGTCCTAATAAAGAGGCATCTGGGTCTTCTTGTCTTTTTTTTTCTTCTATTAAGATATGTCAGGCTAGGCTCTGGACAGCTGGATTGTGATATTTTTGCCCCCAGGGTGTTTTGGGATAGTACAGTAGGAGAGCGTTGCTATCTCCAGGAGCCGGTGAATCTGAGAATATGTCTCGAGGATGAAACCTGGAGAAGTGCAAAGAATGATTTCATCTTGATTAATTACACAGTATTGATCCTCTGTGGAAAGAGCAATTATCCCAGACACTCTTCTCGCTGAAGTGAAAGCCACCGGGAAAGCCACTCTGATAAAGAGGATGAACGTTTTCCCTCCAAAGGGCTCAACTGGTTTTATCCTCAGGGTCTGCAGTGTTAAATTTAGACTCAGAGGGAAAAAAATCGAGCCCTAGTGTAGATGTGCCCAGCTTATATCAAGTGCAGCAGAAGTTGCACAGACAAATGGCAGGGTTAAAACTTGACTCCAGTTGGTAAAGCGTGAAATCTAGCCTTGTGCATTCTTTTCATGAATGGCTTTGTCCAGAGTTTTCTCCAGGTTTTCTGTTGAATATTATCATAACAAGTATTTCGCTCTGTCTCACCTGTTGCCTTGCTTAGCTGTGGATATCCCCATAGGCATTGATCTGAAGGATGCCAGATTCCAGCCTATGCATCAAGGAAATAAAGTTTCTTAGCTGATAACATGAATCTGTCAGGTGCAGACTGTCTCACAGACATTTGCTGGCATTGTCTTCTCTTCTGATCTTGCAAGGAGGTGTGACTCTTGGAATGATTTGGGTTTGTTTTTTTTCAGTTCAGTGGTGTTAGTCTGTATTAATCAGCAAGATGTACACATCCATAGAATTTGTAGTACTGGCCTAAGCTTAAGTTTATGCTCAAATTCAAGCCCATTCATTTCCCTGACATTTTCTTTGTTTTGTTTTGTTTTTTACCGGGCACTGTTGTCTAAAAGGGAAGTGTTTCCAGTCACTGAGGGGTAGAGTCACAATTGTCCAGTCAAATCCGTGCTAGTCCATACCTCCTGAGATTTCCCTCTTCAGCATGCCTGAAGCTCTGTCCTCTGCCACCCTCTTAGTCCAAGGCTGTTGTGACACTGCAACCATCCATGATCTAAAGGCCTGGGGATTTCTCAGGTTTTTGTCAGTGTCAGTGCTGCCCCATTGAGGTAGGCAAGTAATCTGAGGTAGAAACCACCCTTATCTGTATCTGTCTTTCGCTTTGAAGCCTTGCTGGTTACACCAGATCCTGCCAGAGTAGATCCCGTCAGTGCTAGCTATCTCAGCACTCTTCTCTTTTCCCCTATTGAGCTCCTGTGTTAAGAACCACTTGTGTTAACCACTTGCATTAGTAAATCCACACAAACTGCTAGCTTGTGTCTGCTGCTTCTACAGGAAAGCTTAACCATTGGTTCTCCTGGTGAACCCATCTTGATGCCTGGTTTATTGAGAGTTTGTCCTGATCCATCACCCTTCTTTTCCTCAGCTGTTGATCACTCTGGGAAGTTTTATAGAAGGTTCGTATGCTTCATGAAATCTTTCAGTCCTCTTTCAGTCAGCGCCATGCCATGCTTTTCTTCAAGAGCTGTCCCTACATTTTAAGAAACAAACTGCTCTATTCTTCTGCTCAGATTCCACAAACTACAATTCCCATAGTACCACTCAGAGAAACACACAGCTTTGGTGATGTCAGTATCTTGTACTCAGCCACAGCTGGGATTTGGAGGCAAACAATTTTCTAGGTATGTATAGTATCTGTAGATGACTGGCTTTTGTAGCAGCGAGCTGTATATCAAAATATTTTCCACTTTGGGGAAGTGGGTGAAATGGCCAATGCGATCGTAATACAAGCCATAAAAAGATCAAAGTTGCAATGCTCTGCAACAGCATCATCCATTGAAATGTAGCAGGAGCTTGCTGGAAAAAAAAATGTTTGTGCAATATATAAGACATTAAAAATTCTGTTACATTACTCTTGCCACAAAGATTGTAATGAAAATGGGAAATGGCACAAACGTAACCCATTCTCATTACAATCGTTAGATTGTAATCTTGTGCTCTCCTTCTCAAGAGAATGCTAAATGAGATTTTAAAGTATGGAAAATAAAGGAGCAAATAGAAACTGGAAAGCAAAAGAGGTGAGGCATGATAGACTGTTCCTGCATTCTTATGTTCTTTATTTTTGCAGTAAAGTAGGAGAGAACAGTATGATTTCAAAGAAAGATGTGTGCAAACATAGATATATTTATTTTTTCTTTTTCTTTTGAAAGTATATTCTTTCAATATTCTTATCTTCTTCATTCTCACTTCAAGAAAAAAATCCCCCAAAATCAGAGAGATATCAACACCAACAGATTTATTTTAATGGCATAGAATTTGCCCTTATCCATCATAGTAAGAGTTGAAGGTAACACCTCCCAGTGAGAGAGAAAAACTGCATGACTTAGGAGACTAGCAATTAAAAATCTGTCAGTCACAGGTTTGGATCCAGTCCTGATTAGATAGTGACCAAAAATTGTTAATATTAGGGTGATCACTACGGAAGGAAATACCTGACCTGGTTCTAATCCCCATGCAAGTATATACATGACATGGTGTAACTGTCACTCAGCAGTGCCATTGGTGCTGCCAGCAGAAGATGAAGCACTAAATGAGCGTAAGAAGTGATCTGATCCCACCTCCTTCCCTGTGATGGTTGTTCATGCACGGGGTTTGGAGCAGATGTAACAGGTACCATCCTTCCACAGGCTGTTGGGGGAAGAAAGGGAATGCTGACATCTCCTTGGGCTGTGCATTTGGGAATTCACAGGACCTCTTAAAATATTAATTAAGGGGAAAAAAATCTAGTGAGGATTCAGAGGCAGAGTAACAGCAAAGGCTCGAGACCCAGCATTTAATAACTCTGTTTCTGTTAAGTGTCTGGGATAAGCTTCATGTAACCTTCTGTCACTCTTTGCTTAATGAATATCCTAGGCAAAAATTTTTTGCTAACTTAAAATCTGTCAAGAAATTACAAGGAAGAAACCTGATACTTTGATGGGTTTATACCAGAAAAAACTTTATTTGTCTTTGTTGTTTGCAAATGGTATCCCAAGGTCGGATTTTTTCTTATTCACATATAGATGTTGGAGGTGATGCATTATTGATTTGACCAGCTTTCTAGTTGAAAACCAAAGCTATTCTTCAAAGAATAATTATAAATCCTATCTGTAACTTCATAATCACAGAATCAGAGAATGTTTAGAACTGGAAGGGATCTTAAAGATGATCTAATTCCAACCCACCTGCCACTAGACCAGGTTGCTCAAAACCCCATCCAGCCCAGCCTTAAACACTTCCAGGGATGGACCATCCTCAACATCTCTGAGAAATCCGTTCCAGCATCTCACCGTTTTCACAGTGAAGAATGTCTTCTTAATAGCTAATCTAAATCTACTCTCTTTCAACTTAAAACCATTACCCCTTGTCCTATCACTGTACTCCTCGATAGAGTCCCTCTCCACCTTTCCTGCAGGCCCCCTTCAGGTACTGGAAGGCTGCTATAAGGTCTCTTCTCCAGGCTGAACAATTCCAACTCTCTCAGCCTGTCCTCATCACAGAGGTGCTCCAGCCCTCTGATCACCTTCATGGCCCTCTGCTGGACCCATTCCAACAGGTCCATGTCCTTCCTGTGTTGAAGACTCCAGAGCTGGACACAGTACTCCAGGTGGGGTCTCATGAGAGCAGAGTATAGGGGTAGAATCACCTCCCTCAACCTGCTGGTCACACTTCTTTTGATGCAGCCCAGGCTGCAGAATGACTTACAGTTTTTTCTGTAATCTTGGTTAGAAGTGTTTACATCTAAGATGAATTCTTATTTGTGAGGTTGCAGTATCACAAAAACTTTACTAGCTGAACTAGAATTTCTGACAGCTCTTCTGTGTTAACTGCCAAAAGATTTTGGACTACAAGAAAAACCTGAATTATGGCTGGCTGTGCTGCATCTGACCTATGGTAAGTTCCCAAGTGTCCAGTCTTTTCAACTCCACAACCCACAAAAATTAAAAACAAAAATTTCATTCCAAAGCTTAAATTAATTTAGTTTCCTTTGTAGTGCTGTAATAAGTAGATCTAATTTAACCAGTCAGCAGTTCCTTCCATTAGACATTAATTTTTTAAAGTCTGCAAGTTAATCAACCTGGTTTATGGCAAAATTTTTTTTTTTTACACCAAAACTCCTTGTTATTTCATTTTTATTTTTTCTGTTAAGTGTCTGGGATAAGTGAAAATAGCTTCTGAATACAGAAGAATGAATTCATGTTTCAATATGGAGGGGGAGGAGGGAGAATCTTTCCCCAAATGGGTAACTTTTGTTCAGTGCTGTGGACTGTTTCTCTTGAAACTGTTTTCAGAGCATGATCTGTCAGTGCCACCTGTTATCTAGACTGGTCTTTACAGGCATAATATATGGTCAGGAAATGAAGAAAATCCTGAATTTTCTCTTTTTGATTTTAATAGTCCCTCTGAAACATAAAATTAGCCCCAATGATTTGGGAAGCTGCATCCTCACATCTATTACAGATGAATCAATCAGAGGACACATATTTTGGCTAAAGAAGTATGCTATTTGTGGGTACAGATGAGGCTTTGTGCGTGAGAGGTGATATTCAAAGCCAGGCCTTGATTTGGACAGAGTCTTTTCAATATCACCCTGTAGCCGTGTTTGATCTGCTTCAGAGAGCGAGGGTGTTCGGATCCTCAGTTCCTGCCCTGCAAGGAGAGGTGTCCAGGAGCAGCAAGGGAAAATCTGTTGTTTTAATCTGTTGGCAAATCCACTGAAGGGTTGCATGACAACGTTGCCCCTGAAAGCAGTGTCCCTTTTCTTAATGGCAAAATGCAAGCTTCTAAAGGGAATTAAAAATGTAAATCTATACCTTGGGCTCTCGTCTTTGTTTTTGCTTATATGTCAAAATTCAGCAAATGCAGTACAGTTGTTCCCTGGACCTTCAACCCATCATCTCTCCTTTCGGCAAATCAGTTTGCGCCTTGGTGTGTCTCAGCTGCTGCAATAACTATAATTCCAATCATAGCCAGCCACTTTAATGGGCTTCTTGTGTCCATCGGGAAGAGCTATCCCATATGCAATGTCAGCTCCCAGCACCTAGAGAAAGCACGGTCTCTCTACCATGTTTTAAGGAGAGCTGCAGTTCTATGGTGACATTTGAGAGCTTTCATTATCTCAGTGCAAGAATCTCTGGGGCACACTCTGGTCTCTTAACATGTCCTTGTTTAACAGCACTCCTTACCTTTGGCTGCCTGTGTTCAGTTAACCAAGTGGTGGCAGAGATGTGTATAGTCCCTCTTAAATCATTCTGATTTTCCCAAGTCCCTCTGCAGTTTTTTGATGGAACATATGGCAATGTTATGTCTATTTGAAAAAGCCTTTGCATCATATGTTTATACAACTGCTCACTATCCCAAGACAAAAATTCTTTCCTGTTATTGCCCATTTGCTGACTAAAGAAATTATCCTCTTTATGTATTCTGGTACTTTACCTTGATACCTTACATGTTTAATTATGTAGTCCTCAGTCCATAATCCATATGATTCACTCACCATATAATACAACACACACCAGTCTTATTTGTTTTAACCCTTGCCCTTCCTTTCTCTCTTGCTTTCCTTTGTTGACCTTTGGTATCTATTTGGTTTTGGGTCTCAGGCTGGCTCCCATTATATGTTTCCTCCTCGGTGTCAAAATGGTCATTAGGTCCAGTGGTACAAGACCTGACTCAAAGGACAAGAGCTCCTGATGGTTAAAAATGAGACATTAAAAAAAGGAAAAAAAAAGCAGACAAACCCCAAAGGAAAATCCAGTTATGTACCACATAAAGGAATAGCACCAGAACAGAGAAAAAAGAAAAGGGTTTTGTGGCTACAAAAATGAATGGAGAAATGGCACTCTGTGCTTGGCTCTTTTTCTTTCTTCCTCTGTGCTGCCAGCCAGTGACTTCAGTCATCCATGGAAATCAGGGATTTCCACCAGTTTCAGTGGGAAAGTGAGTTGCACACACGATCTTTCCATTCTCCAATTTCCTGATCAGCAAAGAAAGAATAACGATTTTTCTCTTCCTTGGGTTAGAGGTGGGTGAAGCCAGAAAAACCCTGGACTCTTTTAAGAGTGAAAACAATTTTTCCCCCTGAGGTATGATTTGAAAAAAAACCCAACAACCTCAACATAAAGCTGTATGTGGATTATTATTTTTTTTCCCCCGGAAGAAGCAATGAAATAATTTTTAGAGTAATGTTTAAAATGGGCTTTTTAGAATTGAATTTCATTCCTTCAAAATCCTTTCTATGAACACTGATTGCTTCAGATGAAATAACTTTATTTCAAAGCATGCAATATTAGGGAAATATGTCCAATATACTGTAGATCTACAGGTAATGGATTCAATTTCTGTTGGTCCTTCGTATCGTACCATCTCTGGTGCATAGGCATAACTAGGGATTCTGTGCTCATTTTTCTAGGATTTCCATGAATGTGGACATTTTCTGTGTCTGAATTACTGCAAAAGGGTATCTTTTACATAAGAATCCTGAGCTCCACTGATTCAACCATCCTTTTTATTTACAAGTCAATAATATCAAGGCTTTCTTTTCAACGTTTTGTTCTTTGCTCTCTTATTTTAAAAAATAAGTAAATAGGCAAAAATCAAATGCAAGTCTTTTCATAGTTGGTGTAGCTCACCTCTCATACTGGGTATATTTATCACTACACTTAAATAAGAAATTTTTACTTGCAGTATATATCCATTTTGTAAATATAGCTAGCAGCACTTCCAATGCAATTCTATTTCTGATGAAAACACTCTCCAGTCTTTTTCCTTTATCTTGAATTTTTTTTCAGAAAACATGTGGTTTGAGGTGGTGAGGAGAGCTGCACAGTGAATGAAATTTATTAAAATCATTCTGATACCCAGAAACTAATAGCAGTGGTAGAATATTACTGAAGAAAAATTAAAGGTTTATAAAATTTCTTTCCTCCTCACAGGCATCTTGCTTCTCCAAATCCAGGATGAGCCAGTCACACTAGATCCAATTTTACCAGAGGAGACTGGAAGGTGGTAAAAGGTGGCATAAAAGCTCATGTTTGTGGTGGCTCAGCTGACTGGAAGAACAAACAGTGGGGTGAGATCCAGAGTGGATTCTGCTCAGGGGAAGGGAGAGGAGGGCTTTTACATAATGAATACACAACCATCCAGCCTGACATCTGGAAATGGCGGAAGGGTTAAACATACAATACTGGGGAAAAAAGAGGGCCAAGGAATTTTAAATTATGATTTAGGAATCAATCCTGGAAGCTACTCATTGTAGGTGGACTTCTGCACTTCTGCCCAGCTCAGTCACTGGTGGACATGCTGAGTGGATGGTGGAAAACTGTTCAGATTCACAACACACATGAAGATGCCAGAATATTGATAGGAGTTACTTTTCTGACTCGACAATTTACTCTTCCTTATTCTTGGGCTACAAGACTATTCAGCTTCTCCTAATTGACTTGATGGTCTTGCTGGAAAAAATTACTTGCAATGGCTTTTTTCTTCTCCTGAATTATTTACAGGTGGAAAATATCTGCCTTGCTGGATCTTACCCAAAAGGCACTAAAATGTTTCTTGCAGCCTGTTACTATGCTTTTCTCTGCTTTTCATTTGGCTAGCAAAAAATTGGTTCAGTCAGATCTGAATAAATTTTTTTCCTTCACATTTTTTTTTTCTTCTGGTTTAGGGAGTGAAACAATCATTTACACCGCCCTGTTCCTGATAGCAACCATATGTCTGGATTGCACAGCAATGAGCCTTGCAGTCCTACTTCTGGCAACTGTCCTCTGGCCACAATGGCATCCCTCAGAGCTCCTAATGGGAGTAGGTGCCGTGGAGCCCTTTGCATGCCATCAACACTTCCCAGCTTCCAATAAGTTACCTCATTTGCCACCATTGTCCTCCAGCAGCTGTTGCAGCCAGGCTTTTGGTAAGCTGTGTGGCACAGGCGATGTTTGGAAGCCTAAAGTCCTTGAAAACTGTGATGCTGGGATGGGTCAGAGATTAAAAAACCACGGTGATTGAGTGAATGTGGCTTTCTGGATTCCCATCAGCTTGGAGCCTCTGAAAAGCTTGCTTGCATCTCCTAGAAAAAGCCACTATACAGAGACTCACTCCACAGTAAAGGGCTAAGAAACCTGCTTGCTGGCCTGGCTGGGACTACTTAAGAGGGCGGATACTACCAGGGAAATTGAACTTGGGTGGAAACTGCTTTTTGTCATGTGATGCAGTCTCTCTTCCACCTTCTTTATTTTCCTCCTTAGGAAAGCAGGGATGTGGTTTAATAAAACCAGCTAATTTTCATTTGTAAGGGGGCTGGAAGTAACCTCAGCCTTGCTGGGAAAGCCCCAGTGTACTGCATTGCAAACGCACCTCCTGACCAGATAGAAGAGCATACAAGGAGGTCTTAAGGGAGGTGATGGTTTAGAAGACTGAAGTTTAGTGGAACATTGCTGGTGAGAGTATGAGGGGGTTAAAGGCTCAGTTAGCTTAGGATCTGAAGCCATCTTCCCACTACTGGTTGCTCCTCCTGGGTTGCAGGACGCAGGAGAGAAGGACATGCAACCTCCATGGATAGTAGGAGACCCTGTGAGTGCCTCACCAGCACCAGCCCCCCATGCCCTTGCCAGTGCAGAGACTGGAAAGACTTGTCTCTAGCTACAGAGCATGGGTAAGATTTCTTCCAACTGGGTGGTGTAAGTGGAGCAGGACTCAGCAGGACGACTTCTGCCTTCTGCAAACATGCTGAACTCAGCCCAACACAAGCTCTGGCTTTGGAAAATGCAGTAGGAGGCTGTGCTGTGGTGTTTTTATCAGCTGTGCAGATCAGAAGGGGAAATTTCACTCCATTTCCTCCAATTTCTAATGCAGCAGTATTTTAGCATTGTGCTTGAACCCATGGTTCACAGCTGAGTGGTAGTTTTATGATTTTATGAGGCCTCAGACCACAGTGTCTTTAAATGTTCTATAAAATATACAGGTTAATCACCTGACCCCTAGAAACGTCTTGGAAGAACTTGTATTGCATTAGCTAATGCATTGCAATGTCTTACTGGAGCTGCAGAAAAACACTGTACATGAAAAGCAAACCTGTCAAACTTGTAGCTTTGCTAACTTTGCACAAAACAGAAAAAAAAAAAAGCCCTTTAACCAGTGCAAAACAAGATAAAACCACAAACTTGATGGCCTTTTGTGCAACCTCAATTGGACATTGCAGCTCTGTGCTGTAATCTCAGAACAGAGCCTTTATCATCTTGGGTGTACTAGCATTGACCCATAACACAGAGTCTTAAATAAAAAGCACACCATATTGTCAAAGCAAAAGTCAGTATCTCAGCAGGTCTGGCCTCAAGTGTGGGAGTGTGAAGAGAGAAAACAAAAGCTTAGAATAAGGAGAAGGCTGGATGGGTTCGAAGGAGAAAAAATCGACCCTGACCTCTGGAAAAATAGCAGGGTGGAGCCAAAATAAAAATACATTGGACAATCCCTACAGACTCCAAAGTGAGAGGGGAAAAAAGGCCTAATTCTTGCCTCGCCAGTGCCTGAGCTGATGTGGGTCAGCTGTGGAGGGAGAAGCGCTCAGAGCTCAGATTTTGAAACATCTGTGCAGAGGTGGTCCAACAAGACCACCGTGGCAGAGATGGCATTGTGGAAGATGTGGGCCAGGCTGTAATTTATGGGCAGACTCTCTGGGGCTAAATAATCAAGGGAGACAGCGCTGCAGTCCCCCTGAGGAGAGCAACCGATGCTTCCCTCTTGCTTGGGGGACACATTGTTCTGTGACAGAGGGTCTCAAGGAGAGCAGAGCTGTGGTCTGTGCTCCTTCCTTCCCTTCCAGGTAATTCACATGCCTGGGTGTATTAACACTGAGTAGTTCCTGTTCTCCCTTGAATTGTGCTTCTGCCCATTGTACAGCAAGCAGAGATCACAGAATCACAGAATGGTAGGGGTCAGAAGGGATCTTTGGAGATCACCTCGTCCAACCCCCCTGACAAAGCAGATAAGCAGATGCACCTACAGCTGATTGGACAGAAATCCATACAGGTGGGTTTTGAATGTATCCAGAGAAGGAGATTCCACAATCTCTTTGGGCAGCCTGTTCCAGTGCTCTGCCACTCTTAAGGATGATGGATGCAAATGTGTAGCTGAAGTCATAGTCCTGTCCAGAGATAGGGCATGCACTTCTCTCAGTCCACAGCCCTGCTAGATGGGTTTGCTCCTGTCACCTGTCCTTTCCCTCTCTGCACCAAAGCCAAGTCCTCCACACAGGGATTCTCCTTTCCATCGTTTTGTGTATCCTGGCAAGGACCAGAAGGGACCTAGTCTCCAGCAGATGCCTTTAAGAAGATGCTGGCTTCTGAAGAGTTTCTTGCTGATCCAGGAAGAGCTGTTTGGTGTTCAGGAGTTGTGAAGCTGAAGGAGTGCCGAAACGCAGCAGAGTGAGTTTGGTTCCTAGTGGGTTTTTTTTGTTTGGTTAGTTAGGTTTTAATTTTGTTTTTTTTTTTTTTTTTTTTTTTTTTTTNGTGTAAGTGGAGCAGGACTCAGCAGGACGACTTCTGCCTTCTGCAAACATGCTGAACTCAGCCCAACACAAGCTCTGGCTTTGGAAAATGCAGTAGGAGGCTGTGCTGTGGTGTTTTTATCAGCTGTGCAGATCAGAAGGGGAAATTTCACTCCGTTTCCTCCAATTTCTAATGCAGCAGTATTTTAGCATTGTGCTTGAACCCATGGTTCACAGCTGAGTGGTAGTTTTATGATTTTATGAGGCCTCAGACCACAGTGTCTTTAAATGTTCTATAAAATATACAGGTTAATCACCTGACCCCTAGAAACGTCTTGGAAGAACTTGTATTGCATTAGCTAATGCATTGCAATGTCTTACTGGAGCTGCAGAAAAACACTGTACATGAAAAGCAAACCTGTCAAACTTGTAGCTTTGCTAACTTTGCACAAAACAGAAAAAAAAAAAAAGCCCTTTAACCAGTGCAAAACAAGATAAAACCACAAACTTGATGGCCTTTTGTGCAACCTCAATTGGACATTGCAGCTCTGTGCTGTAATCTCAGAACAGAGCCTTTATCATCTTGGGTGTACTAGCATTGACCCATAACACAGAGTCTTAAATAAAAAGCACACCATATTGTCAAAGCAAAAGTCAGTATCTCAGCAGGTCTGGCCTCAAGTGTGGGAGTGTGAAGAGAGAAAACAAAAGCTTAGAATAAGGAGAAGGCTGGATGGGTTCGAAGGAGAAAAAATCGACCCTGACCTCTGGAAAAATAGCAGGGTGGAGCCAAAATAAAAATACATTGGACAATCCCTACAGACTCCAAAGTGAGAGGGGAAAAAAGGCCTAATTCTTGCCTCGCCAGTGCCTGAGCTGATGTGGGTCAGCTGTGGAGGGAGAAGCGCTCAGAGCTCAGATTTTGAAACATCTGTGCAGAGGTGGTCCAACAAGACCACCGTGGCAGAGATGGCATTGTGGAAGATGTGGGCCAGGCTGTAATTTATGGGCAGACTCTCTGGGGCTAAATAATCAAGGGAGACAGCGCTGCAGTCCCCCTGAGGAGAGCAACCGATGCTTCCCTCTTGCTTGGGGGACACATTGTTCTGTGACAGAGGGTCTCAAGGAGAGCAGAGCTGTGGTCTGTGCTCCTTCCTTCCCTTCCAGGTAATTCACATGCCTGGGTGTATTAACACTGAGTAGTTCCTGTTCTCCCTTGAATTGTGCTTCTGCCCATTGTACAGCAAGCAGAGATCACAGAATCACAGAATGGTAGGGGTCAGAAGGGATCTTTGGAGATCACCTCGTCCAACCCCCCTGACAAAGCAGATAAGCAGATGCACCTACAGCTGATTGGACAGAAATCCATACAGGTGGGTTTTGAATGTATCCAGAGAAGGAGATTCCACAATCTCTTTGGGCAGCCTGTTCCAGTGCTCTGCCACTCTTAAGGATGATGGATGCAAATGTGTAGCTGAAGTCATAGTCCTGTCCAGAGATAGGGCATGCACTTCTCTCAGTCCACAGCCCTGCTAGATGGGTTTGCTCCTGTCACCTGTCCTTTCCCTCTCTGCACCAAAGCCAAGTCCTCCACACAGGGATTCTCCTTTCCATCGTTTTGTGTATCCTGGCAAGGACCAGAAGGGACCTAGTCTCCAGCAGATGCCTTTAAGAAGATGCTGGCTTCTGAAGAGTTTCTTGCTGATCCAGGAAGAGCTGTTTGGTGTTCAGGAGTTGTGAAGCTGAAGGAGTGCCGAAACGCAGCAGAGTGAGTTTGGTTCCTAGTGGGTTTTTTTTGTTTGGTTAGTTAGGTTTTAATTTTGTTTTTTTTTTTTTTTTTATGGTTGGACTTGATGATATCAAAGGTCCCTTCCAACCATGAAGATTCTGTGAAAACCTCATGCCCAATAAATGTTTAAGTTACAGGGTATCATGCAGCTGAAGTGCATTTTGACCTCATTCAAAGGGTAGCTTGTTTCCTACTTCGCTTATTCCTTGGCAATTTCATAAGTGTCATGAAACTCACTTTAGAAAGGAGTGGGATGAGTGCACCTGCATCAAAAAAAGAGGTAGCTGCATCCCTGGGTCAAAACAATGGTCATTTACCTGCCCAGTGCATCCACCATTGTGCATCCACCATTGTGCATCTACCATTACCATCCACCCAGTGCATCTACCCTGCATTGCCAACCTGCCCAGCCAACTAGTTTATTTACCTCTACATCTTCTACTGCTCCATTATCAACCAGGCCTGCTCTCACCTCACACTTGGAGTATTGGTGCACAACCAACTACTCCCTTTACTTCTAGCTTTCTAGGGTTCATGGGGCTGTCTTGCCCTCTGCTTCAGTAAAGTTTGCTCAGAACTGTTGATCTCTAGGGAGACCAATGTGTGTAGAACCACCTGAAGTCCTACCTGCAAATGGCATCCCATCACAAGGAGGAGAGAAAACAGGTGAACAGTAAAACCAAGGATGGTGGGATTTCTTGAGAAGCTGGCAGGTTTTGTAGATAACATGGAGTAGATTTTATTTTAAAAAAAAATGTTTAATTTTTTTTTTAAATCCTCTTTTGTGGATTCTCTGAAATACAAAATTATCTCAGATGAGCCAGGTGGAGCTGAAAGTCCTACATCAAACCCTGGTTGGCGCCAGAGGCCACAGAGGGGATCACACCTACTGAGCATTATGTGAGCCATAGATGAAACTGAGCAATAAGATAATTTTGGTTACACGGTGAGAATGTTACATTGATCAAATCTCCTTTTACCTCTTGAGGGTCGGAAGGCTTTACAGAGGGATCTAGACAGGTTGGATCAATGGGCCAAGGCCAATGGGATGAGGTTTAATAAGGCCAAGTGCCGGGTCCTGCATTTTGGTCACAACAACCCCGGGCAGCGCTACAGGCTTGGGGCAGAGTGGCTGGAAAGCTGCCTGGCAGAAAAGGACCTGGGAGTGTTAGTGGACAGCCGGCTAAACATGAGCCAGCAGTGTGCCCAGGTGGCCAAGAAGGCCAACAGCATCCTGGCTTGTATCAGGAACAGTGTGGCCAGCAGGAGTAGGGAAGTCATCGTGCCTCTGTACTCGGCACTGGTGAGGCCTCACCTCGAGTACTGTGTTCAGTTCTGGGCCCCTCACTACAGGAAGGAGATTGAAGTGCTGGAGCGTGTCCAGAGGAGAGCCACCAAGTTGGTGAGGGGTCTGGAGAACAAGTCGTACGAGGAGAGGCTGAG
>VXBJ01005657.1:211207-238553 GCA_013400055.1 Nycticryphes semicollaris
GTTTTTTTTTTTTTTCATGTGGTTGGACTCGATGATCTCAAAGGTCCCTTCCAACCACTAAGATTCTGTGATTCTGTGATTCTGTGAGATACTTGGTGATATGTTGGTCAAAAGGGCATTTGTACTAGAGAGTTTTCAAATTTCTGTGCCATGTTTTTCTTCTCTGAACAGCTCGGCATGCCCCAGTGTGCTGTGTGGTTGTGCATCCCACTCAGTACTCTTGTGTTGTCCCTCCTGTGCTGCTTACAGCTGCCTTTCCTGCCAGCTGGCCAATGTCTGACTCCGCCCAAGACAGAAGTGCCAAATGGCTTAATGAGGAGATGTTTTCAAACTGGTGACACTTTTATTGGTGGGCCAGAAGCAGAAAAGACCCTGGAATCACGTATCTGGCATGTTGTGCCATCAGCACTCTCCACTGAGAGCCAACCACAAGGTAAATCACCTGGCTCACACTCCATAAGGACTCAGTTTAAAACCAAAAAAGATACATTCCCACCCTGCCCCAGGATCCCATCGCAGAGCTCTTTGCTTTGCAGATCATTACATTGCAGAAGCGAGTTTCAGGCAAACATGGTGCTCCACTTTGGCTCAGGAATCACCCCAAGAGAGCAGCTTTGTGGGGAAGGTTTCTACACTCCTACCAGCTCTCAGGAAGGTAGGTTTTGGCAGCAACCACAGTCCATAGACACTTACTCATCCTCTCACCAGACTGCCCCAGCAATCTGTGAACCACCATCCAGTCCTGTGAGCCTGGAGATCCCACAGGAATGGTCTGTGGAAAGAAGTTACCTGTTCCTCATCCCACCAGAAATCTGTGACTGGCTTTCAGCCAGGTCCGCAGGTTTCCTCCATGGATGTGCCATGTGCGACCATAAAAGCTAGTGCTGGCACAGGGAAGAAAAGAGTGGAAACGTACTGCTGGGAGGGCAACATCACAGAAGCACGGAGGAGTTAAAGCTACCCCAAGCTTAGAGAAGGATGGTGGACCTGCAGGAATGAAACTCCAGAACAAATATGAAAGCATCACTATACTGCTTAGGGAAAACAATCTGGAAACTAATCTCTTCTCATTCTTTCAGTTTTTCGTTTAACCTCTTTCCTTTTCCCCCATAACACCAACCTGATGAAAAGAGAAGACAAGTCTGAGAAAATGACTGTTGTGTCAAAGATGTTGATAATAGCCATGCTACAGGTGCACTTAAGCCCTGGAAACAAAGACTTCTTGCACACAGCTGTTTGTCTAATTGCAGGTTTTTTTAATAACTATTAATTTTGCATAGTAGTATGTGCACTCAGTAAAAGACAATGATTGTCCACAATATTCATTTTAGTGTATTTATTGTTATTTGTTAAAAAATCATTGAAGATGTCTTTGCATTCATGGGTCTGAGTCTTGCACAATTCATTGAAATGCTTGGCCTCACTGCCATAAAATACACACAGTGAAGGTAATAAAATCCAGCTATGCAGTACAGTAAAAATTCCCACAAAAAATATAATAAAATGGACATATGAATCTTGATAAAATCCATGCACCACTATGCTGCACGCTTACACGAGGTAGAGACAGGCAGTAATCCTGGATGAAGGTTTATGTTAAAGCACATGCTGTCTTCAGAGGCAATGTAAAATGCAAAGGGTGAACACAATGCAACTCTGTCTCTCTGATTATGCATAACTGTAACTTGTCACCAAAGACTCCTCCTTGTCTCTGTAAAATGTTCTCCAGTTCAGCAAACCACTCCTAGGGGTGCTCCAGTTTCCCTTCCCCAGCCTCACAAAGGCTGTGCAAACCCAGGCATGCAGTGTCAGGAGGTGAATAACACTCATCAGCCTCCAGGTGGGATGCCCACCTCCCTTCTCTATCTGCCCATTTCCCAAATGCATGTTTCACCATCATCTTAATGCAGTCTGCAGCTCCTAGGAAGCATTTCTGGTCTCCTGTACAGACTGTAAACTGGAGTAGCAGAGAAGAAAAGGAGCAAGGGTGTCCCAAAATTATTGGATTAAAGATTTCTACAGTTGTCACTGGAGCAAAACAGCCCAGAGCTCCTACAGGTACCAATATTACTGGCTTTCCTATACCAGTGGAAAGATATCATGCATAATGGTGGGATCTATGGTTATCTACTAAGCATTTGAAGCATCACAGAAAATTACCCATTGCAGCACAAGTTGTTCATGAATCATTACCCAAGAGGGCAGAGAAGAGACATATGGGGTCCTCCATGGCTGCAGCAGAGCCTAGGAGCCCTTGGTCACTTCAGAGTGGCCAACCTTACGATCCAGTGCAACAGCACCTTCTGAATAGCAGCATGCAGATTCCTCATGATAACCACAACATTTCATCCCCCAGATTGTTAGCTCGGTCGGTGCTCTTGCAGGTAAGAGCTACCTGGGAGATTTTCTGTCACCAAGCTCTGAAGTGAGATCTGCGCAGACTTGCAGAAAATAGTTTTTAATATGCTGAAGGCTGGCTTCTGCTTTTGCTCACTCTGGATGTGCAACATCTCCTTACTCACCATGGATGCTATGTGGGTGAGGTGGGCTGTAGCTGTCCACTGCCAGAAAAGACTTTGGAGAAGAATAGCACCACCTGCCAGGCACTTGTCTTGCAACAGCAGCAGGAAAAATCCCACAACACATACTGTAAAGTGTGTCGCAGTTTGGAATATGGATTATACTGAAGCCTCACCCTGGTTCTGTGGCCTCAAGGATTTGAGACAGGGAGAGATCATTGCAGAATAGTGGTGTGGTTTCTTTGGTCCACTTGTGCTTGCTTGTCATGAGTTGGTTGGTGCAGAGACATAAAACCTGTATGAACCCTTCAGGTGGAGATATAACAGAGATGAGGAAATGGTTTGTGGGTACCTATGTGCAGGGAGGGATGTGGGCAAGAGTTAGAGTATATTGATGTAAACACTGGAACAAAATTTGAATAGTGCTTCCAGAAAACAGCAAAAAGCTGAGGACAGAAAACCTCACACCAGTCAGATCCATGAGGATTCAGGAAAACTTCCTGTGATCTAAGTCAGTGGCAAGGGCTGGTTCATTTAAAATGAGTTGTACCAA
The DNA here is from genome assembly GCA_013400055.1 of Nycticryphes semicollaris. Classification (NCBI taxonomy): domain Eukaryota; kingdom Metazoa; phylum Chordata; class Aves; order Charadriiformes; family Rostratulidae; genus Nycticryphes; species Nycticryphes semicollaris. The sequence goes on from VXBJ01005657.1 coordinate 214,280, forward strand.
GCCCTAGCAAAGTGCAGAGAACTGGGTGATTTTGTGGTGACTTTCTTTTTGCCAGTTGAGGACAAACAAGCTGATGAGTGTGTGCCTAAGGTTTGTCCCAGATCAGCTGTGAGCCATGTCTGCACAGCAGTGTGGAGCTGCCGGCAGTGCACGAGTGGGCGAGAAGGAAAAACACCAATGGGCAGTGTCCCAGACAGTGAGTCCCTTCACTAGCATTTGTGCCCCTGTAACGTTCCTGTTGTTGCTGCACAGGCTGGCCACAGGGAAGCTAAAATGTCCATGTCTGCTCCCGCTATTGTCACACCTTCATTTGTTGCACTAGCTTGCCCCCTCCCAGGGTCCTCATGCAGACCCTGGCCAGGCTCCAGCTGCCTCTGTGCTCACACCATCATTTCTTCACACTGCTCAGATATAGAAAGAGAACTTTTCTTTTTTTTTTCTTTTTTTTTTTTTTCTCTGAAACCAGTAGTAGTGGTCCTGGGGAGAGTTGCAGAGAAGCAATACAGATGCTTGCGAGTGCTCTGCTGAATCTGTCCGTGCCTGTCTATTTCTCTGGGAAAGGGCAATGCAGGCCAGTGGCATAGTTCTCTGTCCCACTTTCTCCCTGTGTAAAACAGGAATAATGATGCTGACCTAGGTCACTGGGGAGCTTGGAAAGGCCAGTTAATGTTTCTAACGCTCTTTGAAATTAAAAAGGTCTGTATTGGTGCTAAGTGTTACTATTCATGTATTGTAAATCTAACTTATAAGGGACTTTGTTTTAGTAGGAAATTTTCAGTTACTCTGACAGCTGAAAGAGGGGCTTTGTATTTCATCTTCAGCTGTATCCAGATTAACAGCACACACACAATTTCATCACAGGTGTAAAGATAAAGGTGGAATCCACAGCAGTGTTAGGCATTACAGCGCATTGCCTTGGTACAGAGGAACTCTGGTTTCCTACATCTGTGAAAGTTTAGCTGAACTGATGTATAAAGGCTTTGTACCAGCTAACAAAATCAAGTGTTTGTGAGCTTGATCCTGCAATCTGAAATTTTCTGTTGACTTTAGCAGGAGCTGGAGGGGTGCCCAAATCAGAAAGGTGAAAGGTAAGTATTTTACTGTGTAACAAATATTAGGCAAGGGAGTGTATAAATATATAGAAGGTACAGAGTGGTTTCTCGGAGGTCTTTACACTTAGAGCTTATTCACCTCTCTCCAACAGGATCAGCGACTCAGTGTGGCGTGTGTAATTCTAAAAATCATAAAAATATCAAACTGGGCTTTTTATAACATATCATGCGTTCCTGACATATATTGCTGTTCTGGCAGTGACTTATATGCTACACATTTTCAAGATCACCACTTCTGCTTGGATTATGCTGACCTCCCAGAGGAGGTGACTGCATACGGGAATCTTGCACCAGGCAATGGAGAGAAAAAATGATGGGGGCTCACATGGAAGCAAGATACCACCTTCCCAGCAAGAGGCAAGATTATTACTTCATTAAATCACATGGGAGACAATGGTATATCCACCATGAAAACTAACAGATTGTTTTCACATTATTTAGAAGTTACTTCGATGTGTTACACATGATGCCCTGGAAGATGGTGACTATTTGCCCTGGTTTTACTTCTCTGAATGCTGTTAGGAGCAAACTCTTTTAGTTTGCATTCTCAAGTAATGGTCAAGGAACAGGATGCTATTGCTTGCATGTTCGAGGAAGGGAGTGTGTGATCAGTTGTCCAGGACACGGGCAGAAATGATCCCTTCTTCACAAAAGTCTCCCTCACTTCCCCTCTCTCCTATTTCGGGTAGACTCACAGAGCCCACAGCTGCTTTATGGAATATGAGCAATGTAAGATGGAGCTGCTGAAGAGATTCTTCTGTTTTTCTTATGTATTTCCATATATTACGTTTACTATTGTAACAATGAGAAGAACAAAAAGAAGTGCAAATTTGATTGTGGAAAGCCATATTTTCCCTGTTGCCTCCTGTTTCTTTAGGTAATAGAAAACCAATGGGCACTTTATATATGAGGCACATCTGAAGCACTGAAGTTCCCATCCTCCCTTCATATACGAATAAATGAATTTGTTTAATGTGCTGTCTGAATAAGTGTGTTTCAAAACAATGACAGATTTCATTGTGTTAGCTCCAGCCCTTCTTTTTGGCAGAGCTTTTGTGTCTTTCTTCGACATTTACTGAGTGGAACAACTCATAACATTTCCTACGCAAGCTCCTTACACACCACCTTGTGACTGAAGGGGGGACTGCAGCATATGTAAAAATGTCACCCAATACTACACCATTCAATTTCTGGTTGAAATACTGGAATATTTTTCATCCTTTCTCATTTTCAGGATAGCAGTTTTCTTTTCTCCAAATTTGGTACAGCTGCTCTAGCCACTTATCATTGCCCACCCGTGTGCTTTTGTATGGCTTTTGGCATAACCATCCATGTTTTAAGGTGACATTTAAGAGGTTCTTTGGGTTTGTGGGGTTGCTTTTTTTTGTTTGTTTGCTTGTTTGTTTTCCCGTGAAGAACTGTTACAAGGAATTGGTATTTTCTTTTTAGCTTGGTAGCTACATTTCCAGTTAGCTGTACTGTTTAAGAGTTCAGTACACTATTAGCAAATCCACTAACTCTTCACTGTAAATGATTATGCTCTGTATGGCTTTTTCCTATATCCTGGAACTATTTATATTATAAGTCATTGATTATTTATAGAGATATTCATGGTGCTTTTCTTGGACATGCCATGTAAAGAAATCAGTAGACTGGAGGGGAAGAACAACGGGGAGCTCTTGGGAGTGGACTTTTAGGTTTATTTTTACATTTTTAAAAGTCTTCAGCACCATCAAAAATCACTATTAATACTTGGCTTTTTTCTGTTGGCCTCTGTTGGAGAATCTCAAATGGAGGGGGCTTCCAGGAAGCAAATGTAATGATAACACTACCTACAGTGTTATGATCTCCATTGCACAGGCAAAGCTGGATGAAACATGGAGAAATTATAGGCTCAAACCTAAAGCTAGTAGGAATTTTGACCCTGCTGGTGTTAGATATGAAGTGACGTTGTTGATGACTTTCCAAAATCACGGAGAAAGCATGTTTGTGGAGCAAGTATGAGAACTCAGATTTTCTGGCTTTTGGTATTGTTTTAGAGATTACGGAGCACTGACAGACCCACCTGTCCCCACCCACACTGAAAGGTGCTTCCCTTTGGGCACTTGGATGCAGCAGCCACTGTGCATTCTAGGCTAGGTCTTGGCTTCAACAGACAGGATCTTCAAATTTCTTTTCATGTTTGGTTTGATTTGTATTTTGTTTCTAACATGGTAGTTTGAAACATTGTGTGCATGAGAGAGGGAGAGAGGGAATGACATGCTACCTAGAGACAGAGGACTCCAACCTGCTTAAAAGGGAAATGTTGCTGGAGAAACACAAATTGGTGCAAGCCACATCATTAGGAGAAAGTTGTCTATCATTAAGCGCTACGTAGTGCACCCTGTGTGCCTGAAATAAGTCTCCAGGGGATATACAATCATACTTGCCACACGAGTGGAAATGCTGAGGATGAGCCACTGCACCGTCTGGGTGTCCACCTCCCACCTGTGTTAGCATCATTATACGAATGTTGGGCTGACTTAGCACGCTGAGGAGGAAGATGGCCGTGCCATTCTCTTTTACCATCTGGGTAATTTACTCTGTGAGTTTCATAGAGAGGGAATTCATTAATGCAGATATGCAGGATGTAATTATTCAGATGATGCTGTGGGAGGAAGCTGTACCAAATTTGCGGAGTGAATTTTGCTGGTACCCTGGGCAGTGCTTTTCTGGGTGGTCCTGCCTGAAAAAAAAAATACACCTAGGAATGCCTTGATGACTTCTCACTGGGTCCCAAATGGCAGCTCCTCCCAACCAGCATCAGTGGGAGCTGTTCTCACTAGGCAAGGGCGATATTAGAAGACTCTCAGTTAGCATCCGTCACAACAGAGAGGAAATCTGTGGGAACTGCTGATCATTTATATCAAAATTAATGAGGTTTTCCCTCTCCGAACATGAGGGCTGAGTTGTATGCTGACTACAGGGAAAAAAAATCCATCCATGGATATCTAGTTTGCCTTTTTTATTTATATTTTTTTCCAGGGGTCTTGTATAATTGATGACACTGCCTATTTGACAAAGGAATTTTCTGAGTGCAAAATTCATTTTAATAGTAATTTTTGCCCATTAAACAAACTGTTGTTTTTTCCCCTCCTACATCTGAAGCCAAAATCACAGGACCACAAAACAAATCAGCCTAATTTCACTGTGAACTTTTCTTTTGACATCCTTCTATTTTTCAAAGAGAATAAATGTGTTGTTACATGACTGCTCTTTTCCAGACAGAAGAGGCAGAGAGCTATTTTTGAAGCTCCTTAAATCAGAAGCTCTGGCTCTTTACAAAAGCATCCCCACAGGATATCAGGACTGTGTTTGGAAACATATGTGATAAAAAAAAATCAAACCATAAAAATGAACTGGGATCACCTTGTAATTGGGCAGAGAAGACTTCCTGCTGCCGTCTGTATTTTTGTTAAAAGCCAGTGCTTCTGCATTTCTCACCTCTTACTGCAAGAGATTGTACACAAAATCTCTGATTGCCAAGCAAATCAAAGCCAAGAGGGAGACCCCCTGTTTGGAGGAGACCATCCCCCTCCTATATTCTCTTTTACTGATGTTATGTGTGAAAAATTAGATGTACAGAATGAATCAAAAGTCGTTGTAAAAAAATAAAATAAAAATACCACCACTGAAACAGAGCTATACGGAGGACCCGGAGGAGATCTTAGAATGCATCAGCTTCCATATAGAGCAGCAAGCTAATAGGCAGTTCATTGAAGCTAAAGTATAACATAAAGCATAAAATTGCAGAGAAAATAGCTGAAAATATAATAAAAAATAATTAAAAATCATGTAGGAAGGTGGCATATCAGCATCTGATGTAAATACAGACATAGGAAGTGCAGTTCATCATGTGAATGGATGATACAGTTGAAAATGGTAACAAAATTTGTAGGTTTTTAATCTTTTTTCCAAAAATTTGAGAAAACCCCAATGCTTCCAGCAACAACTTTCCATTTTCTTCTGTCAGAGGGTGATTTCTCTGTTTTACTCAGCTACCAGAATTCTTAAGGAAAAAGTACCTACTCTAAAAATATAGGCAAAATCAAAAAAGGAAGAAAATGCAGTAATTTTCCTGGTCCTTAAATGTTAAACCTACTATGCAAAGACAGTAATCTCTTCACCAGTTAGGCATCATATGAACCTTCTAATAGAAACCAGACTTCTATTTTCTCTTGTCCGCTGCTTTCCACTCCTCAATGAAATGAAATTTCAACATCGTTGAAGTCTTAAGGCAAGATGAATTTTTTCATTAAGATGTAAGACAAATTGGACAAGACGTTGAGAGAATACAGAAGTTAAAAATAGGCTGCATTCTCCCTTCCTTGGAAATTTTTCTCCTAATATCTGCAGCCAGATGTACTTAAAACTCAGCATCTCTCAGCAATATTGACATCACGCTAATAATGTGTTTTTTCCTTTCATGGACTGGCACCTGGAACAAGCTTGTTGAGAGCACCTTGGGAACATTCAGACTGCAAAATATTTAAGGATGGAGCATCTTTCTGTTTTCTGAACCAGGACCTGACTCTTAGACACAAGGTCAAAACTAAATTTAGTCTTATAGTATTGATGACCTTCATATATGAGAGTGCATTTGTATTAGTCTTTGCTTTCAGGCATCATATAAGAATGTACATGTGCACATGTGCACACATAAATGTCTGTATTTTCAGTTTATATTTATTTGGTTTTACCTTTTGGCTTGTCATAGAGAGGGCATTGGCTCACTCCTTAGCATGGCCAGCATTTTTTGCATGTATGCTTAGATGTTTTTGCAAGTACGGAAGATATAGTATAGGCAAAGCTTTGAAATGTGGTCTTTTAAGTTAAAAAAGAAGTGAGTTTTGTTGTACACACAGATACATACAAACTTTCACATGGTAAGAGTGCCCAGGCTCACAACCAGGATCAGGAATCTACAGTACAAATTATGATGAGAGTTGATATATGTGAGATAAAGCTGAATAGAGTTGATGCCTACATTATGAAGGGCTTTAAATCCAACAGAGCTACTTTACAGTCCAATCTACATATTTTAAAAATAGCTTATTTAATAGCCATAAAAGCAGGGGTCAGCTTCCTCTGAAAAGCCAGAGGTGCCCAGGTTTAAATATCTGCAGTTATTTTGAGAACATGGGTGATTAAAATCTAGCAGCTCTGCAATTTCAAATGCAATTGGAACTAAATGATAAATAAAAAAAATATTATGTCTCTTGCTTTGAAGTTATTTTTTGTCTTTTTCTTCTGTGTCTCTCGTCTTTAATTTTCTGTTCTTTACTCACTTGGCTCCAAGCTTTATCCAAGTTTCTACCATCCAAAGTTAAAGATCTCTTTAATATATCCTTCTGTCTATCTACCTACCTAGCAACCTACCTAGCTATGTATTGTACACTCAAGTGAAAACTGGATCTTTACACAGTATTCAAATATATGTATCCAATATTTTATCTCCTTACTTTTATAATAGTTTTCCCAATAATATTTGGCAAGGTGTCTCCCCCTTAGAAAAATGGGAATGAAAAATATCAGTAATTCTTGTAATTAATGGCTTTAACTTTCCATCTTGTTTAAATGTTTGCATAATTTCAGTTTCTGTGAGTGCCTAAAAGGAAGACAAACCCACTGGCCAAAAGAGGCAAATAAAGAAACAGGAATTCACTTAATCAGAAAACATTATATAAGAAGAAAGGAAAAAAATACTCAGGTTTAAATGATAGCTATTAGGAAGTAATGATTTCTGTCTCTTCACTTAAAAAATATTTTTAAAAATTCCATCTCAATGGAATTTTCAGTCATTAATGGAGGGTTCCAGAATCTCCACAGAGGGAAAATGAATGGAGGTGTTAAATGCAAAAGCTCATCATGGAGACCCTCATTGTGCCTCAAGCTGCTTCCATGACGTATTATCCTCAACTGTGAGCCTTGCTGGCATTCCTTTTTGATCAAGAGGCTAGAAAAAGGAAGCATTTCTGTGCACTAGTAGAAAGCCAGTTGCATAAACCACTGAGTGAACATGCAGAACTGGACAAAACGAAGACAGTTCATGGATGCCTGTATGTTTCTTGTAAGGACATTTTGGAAACCTTACTGAAGGTATTAGTAAGTTCTAATCTTATAAATGAGGAGTCAGTCTTTTCTCTGTTCCTCAGTTTTATGGCTAAGCTCATAGTAGAGCTGCAGCATTTTGCCCTTGTCAGCATCTTGAGCATTGCCCACAGGAGAGGACAGGACACTGGTCTCCTGGGTGTGGGCACTACTGTAGCAGATCTCTCTTCCTAGAATCACAAAACAGTTGCATATAATCAAGTAAAATATACATTAAACACTTAATAAAGGCTGCCTGCTGCTCATATCTAAAGGAGAATTCAAGATACCATGTTGGTTCACCAGGTTCACCATACAGGTAGTGTGTGATTTATAGTGAAGGGCACCTGGGCTACATCAAAAGAAGTGTGACCAGCAGGTTGAGGGAGGTGATTCTACTCTCTTCTCATGATACCCCACCTGGAGTATTGTGTCCAGCTCTGGAGTCTTCAACACAGGAAGAACATGGACCTGTTGGAATGGGTCCAGCAGAGGGCCATGAAGATGATCAGAGGGCTGGAGCACCTCTGTGATGAGGACAGGCTGAGAGTTGGAATTGTTCAGCCTGGAGAAGAAAAGGCTCCAGGGAGACCTTACAATGGCCTTCCAGTACCTGAAGGGGGCCTGCAGGAAAGGTGGAGAGGGACTCTATTGAGGAGTATAGTGATAGGATAAGGGGTAATGGTTTTAAATTGAAAGAAGGTAGATTTAGATTAACGATTAGGAAGAAATTCTTCACTGTGAAGGTGGCGAGACACTGGAACAAGTTATCCAGAGAAGTTGTGGATGCCCCATCCCTGGAAGTGTTCAAGACCAGACTGGATGGGTCTTTGAGCAACCTGGTCTAGTGGGAGGTGTCCCTGCCCATGGTAAGAGGGTTGGAACTTGATGATCTTTAAGGTCCCTTCCAACTCCAACCATTGCATGATTCTATGATAGGGAATTTTGTGTGATGTCAATAGTGTACAGGGGAAGGATGCTGTATGGGCACCTTTTTTTCACCCTCTCCTCAAATCCAAATTATCCAGTTCTGTGTTATGTAGTGGTCCTCAGTCAAGTTGAGGGTTTGGGGGGGAAGGGGAAGCTGCTGGAAATGCTGTGATATTGCACTAAGCTGTGAAAATATATATATATAAGGATGACATATCTTTTTTAAAATGACTATGACAGTGTGTTGCTTTCTCAGTGCAATGTTCCCTTGAGAAAGAACAATAATCAATACAGGGTAATGGTTTTTTTGGGTATGTATGAAAAAATAAAAATATGAGGTAAAAAATAATTACTTTTAGAAGGGAAGTATGTCACTGGGTGGAGTCCCAAAGATAATGCTGCTGAGACCCTGTATTGTATCATTTTCATAAAACAGAGAATGCAGATTGCTATGATGCCATTTACTGATGGTGCAGTATTATGTTCTATAGTAAAACCCAAACTTGATCGCAATGAGATATGGGAGAGCTCTGTGACACTGATCATAGAGCAACAAGGTAATAAAATAGCAGGCAAAATTCAATGCTAATGAATGCAAAGTAATATATACATAGAAAAAGTATGCTAAGTATACAAGCAAGATGTGGAGATTAAAATTAATTGTTGGTACTTCAAAAAGATGTCTTAGAGTCAGTATGATTGACTTTATGAAAATGTTAGCTCAAAACATTTAGCTGCAGCTAAAAAGTGGGAAAAAAAATTGAATTTTAGGCATTACTGGGTAATTAATACAGAGCAAGTAAACATCGTCATGCAGGTGCTTGTTCTTTCCTGTCCTTGTAGCTCAAAAGATAGGTGGTCAAACCATGAAACCTACAAAAGAGGGCAAGAAAAGTGATCAAGGCTGTAGAGCAGCTCCTGAACATGAGAAACATTAAGTAGAGTTGGACTTTTTAGCCCGAAAAAGAGATAATCAGGGCAGAAGTCTATGCAAACACAGAGAATGTAAATGGTGGAAATGAAGGTTACTGTTCATTACTTCTCAAAATGGAAGAAAAAGTGGTCATCAAGTGGAAATATTGGGCAGCAAGCATGAAATAAAAAAAGGAAGAAACTTGCAGTCACAGGATCTTGAGGCCAAAAGTACTCATAGGTCTCAAATGTAATAATATAATCTCACAGAAGAAATATATAGCACAAAAACCACAGGTTCACAGATTAAAGACTTTCTAAAACAGAGTCTGTAGATGAATCCTTTTTTTATCAGTGAAGGTAAAGCCTAAGGATGCCTCAGCCTAAAGTTCTTCTCCTAAAAATACATCTCTTCACTTGGAGAGTTTTACTTGTGTGGGAATTTAGCCAAGAGACTTCAGTTAGCTTGTTTCATTTGGGGTGGGGATATGTAGACTAGCAGATGAATGTCTTGTGCCACGCTTCAGCATGAGAGAAAGCAGGCAGATTTCCACACAAATGCAAAGAGCAATAGTGGGCTAGTGGATACCTCTTTCCATAGAGATATTTTATTGGCTTCCCAAACTCTACTTTGGAAAGAAATTCCTGAGCAAAGGCAAGCGATAAAAGACACTGCATGTACCAGAGCGATGCGTTCTCTTTCCGACAGCACTGCTTTTTGCAGGACAGGTTCAGATGCTAAATGCTGGATCCAAAGTTGCAGCAGAGAATGGGAAGAAAGCAACTCTGAAATGCCTGTGGTGTTTACAGACCATCCTCTGCTGCACAGTGTCACATACACTGGTCACAGTTGCTCTGAGCAAAGAATGTTTTCTATGGAGAAATTGAGGCGGCTTAGAGAAGGTGAGCAAGGACACCGAGTGAGAGCAGGGAGCTGTAGCTTGTATTTTGGTGAACTTAATGACTAGTTTTGAGGCAAAGACTTGAAGGCCAAAGTCTGACAGGCTGTCAGGTGCTGATTGCCATTTTCATAAAGGGCACTATGCAAGTGTAAGTGATTGATAGATTGATTGATTTATTTTGCTGAGGCTCCTTTGTGGTCTCCTGGGGGGATTTCTGGCCACACCTCTCAGCCTGAAAGCACTTGCTCTGCCTGCTGTTGCTTTTTTTTTTATTTGCGGGTAATGAAAATTTGTTATAAGCCTTCCCTTTCATCTGTACATGGCAGGCTGTCACACAGAAACAAGCCATTCTGGAACCTTGCTTCCTTCCAAATTGCTAAATATTTTTCTTCAAATTGCTTCCCTAATGGGCTAGTATAATAGGAGCAGCATGCTCTCTGCCCACGCTGAAGATGCCAGAGCATTTGTCCAGTGCACATGTGTGTTGGGCACAATAAACTCATTGCCTGGCCTGGAGACAGTGCAGCACTGCTGCTGATCTAATCTATATTGCACATTTCCTGGGCACAATCATGCACACCATGGATATAGGAGTATATGCACACAGATAGGTATTTTTGCCACCCCTAGGAAAATGTTCCTCTTCTGGGAGGCAGCCAGTGATAACATCCTGCTTTCCTAGGGAAGGAGCGATGATTGCATTTCATAAGGTGAGACACAATGGCAGGAGGAGGAGGAGGCTGCATAGCCACCGAGAAAGCCATGCGAGCAGTGACAGAGCTGGGCTCACTAATGGACCAGCCTGGCCAGTTTTTTATTGACTCCAGTTGCTGCTTTTTGGAGGGGCAGGCACCAACGGTCCCCAAGGTCAGCACTTCCATGTGCTCTATGCTAAACTGTTGCTGACCCACTGCTTTATGAGCCTAAGTGCTTATCCAGGAACAGAAGTGAATAGGTTGTGTGTGATAAGAAAATAATTTGCCAAAACTGCAACAATAAAGAAGGCCTGATGGGATCTCTTATGGTATGAATAGCCTGGAGCAGCTGCAGATTTCTCTCTGCTTTCACAATTATTTTCATTTTTATAACAACTAAAAAGGGAGCATTGTCCACAGGCTCCTGCAGCCTGTATTTTCATATCCAAGTCTAATATTTCCATATACATGTACATACATATTACACATTGTGGATCTTTGTAAATAAAAGACAGGAACAGAAAAAGAATGAAAAAGGAAAAGCTTTCTCAGATAAGAGGCCCGTTGGCACACCAACTTAACCCATTCCTCCTTCTGTTCCTCTTGTAACCTTCTTGCTGGATTTCTGTAAGATCTCAGAAACACCAGCCCAAGGTGCACAGAGTGCCTTGGGTGTCATGCACAGGTCCCTGGTTTTCCTGGGTCCAGGTGCAGGTCCTCGGTACATCTGCACATGGGGCAGGTCTCAGTGTCATGACAGAGCTCCTTTTCCAGGGGTAGCCGTTCTCCTCCATTATCTCTGGGGCTGGAAAGGTGACCCATACGCCTTTGTTCCTTACCTTGAGGTAGTGTCTGTTGAGAAGGCTGAGTTTATTTTTGCATGATTTTTATACAGATGTTACAGAGAGGCTTTACTCCAACAGCTGACCCTGCACAGCCTTGCTGAGCTCACCCCATTCCCCACCTCCCCAGCTGGTCTACAGCATTTTTCTTGCCCTGGGGGCACAACCAGATCTGACACTCCTCCCATGCTCAGTTCCTTACCCTGAACAGCCCCTGAAGTGCAAGATCTGCTGGCAGGCCCTGTGATATGACCCTCTTGCTTGTACACCAGTTCCTTGGTTGAGCAGTGGTTTGTCCAGCAAGGGCTCCCTGTGACCCAAAGACCTGGAAGCCATGTCCAGGGCTTCTTCCAAAAGCTATACCAGGGCCAAACTCCTTGCAGAGGTATCACACACAAGGGAGCCCAGGTCTTTGAAGGTCCCTGAGAACGTCTAAAGCTGCCAGCAAAGGAGGGACTCCTAAAAATAAACTCTTCTTGCAGTTCAATTCTGCATAAGAAGACCAGACTCCAGCCTTGGATGTCATGGCAGGGTCAGCTATGCAGAGTTCAGAAAACAGTTGTATAAAGAAAGACACAAAGAAATGACTCAGATTGTAGCTGACCGCCTTTCTGATTTCTCAAGAGGTCTCCAGTGAATCAGGCTGAATGAGCTTTTTGTTGCCTTTACTGTTTACAGGAGTAGCTGAAGTCAGAGAGAGTTCTCCTGTCTTAGTGCTGACAGCTACAGTATGGCAGGGCTGTGGTGCCTTAGCATATAATGATCAATCTCATTTCAGTTCATTTTGCTAGAATTTAATTTTCACATGGCCCAGTGTGACCACATCCCACTAATTTCCCACTTGGATATTTTCTTAAAACAGAGACACCAGTTGAAGATTCTGCAACTCCTGTTGGTGAAATAATAATAATAATAATTTACATTTATTAAGTGCTGTTCTTCCCAAAGGACTGCCCAAATGCTTTCCAAAATTTGTGCATGCAGGAATCTCTTCACCAAGGAAAAGAAAATGCATCTGCTTCATTGGCACACAGCAGCACTAACACAACAGCTAAGGATAAGGAATGAACCAAAGGTTTAATGCTATTGTATCTTTGTGGTTCTGTTCCAGTAATGCCCAGAAGTCCCAAGAGGGACAAGGCCTCTCTCGTGCTTCGTGAAAAAAAGTAGTAAGGTTATTGAAAGAGAACCAATGAACAGAAAATGGTAAAAAGCACACTAAAGAAAGAGCAGGAAGAAACAGTGACAGTAAAATTCACACATGATCACATCGATTTGAAAGACATGATGAAGTTATGGAATAGGAAGGTACCTGTGATGTTATCCAGTACACTCTTTTTTCCTAAGGCAGGTTCATTTCTAACTATTTAATCACTAATAGACATTTCTGTAACTTGTTGCTAAAGATCTCCTCTGATGGAGAGCTTATGGCCTTCTGAGGCAGCTTCTGCTTAGCCTGTGCTCTTCCATTACCATTAACATGAACCTGAATGCTTCTTGCTAGAACATAAGCCTCTTACTTCTCATCTTACACACAACAAAATCTTTGCAGGCTGTCATTTCTGTTTGAAAAAAGGGAAACACATCTGTTAATGAGTAGAGCTCAAACAGAGATGTTAGGGTGAGGTGGTTTAATACCAGTGTAGCAATGGACATGGATCACAGGATGGGATCTAGAGGAGGACACAGGATGAGGCTGTCTCCATGGGGGGACTGTGTGGAAAAGGTGCTTGTGGGATGAATGAGCAGAAGGTTGGAGGCCTCCAGGCTGGGATTTGCAGTCCTGTGGGAAAAGTGAGACGTGGAAAAAGTGATCCGCAGTGAGTCTTGGCGTTAAGACCAGAAATGTCCATCTCCACATTTGTAAATTATTCAGGCAATGTATTTTTAAAGCCTGTAAGGAAACCAAGGCAGCAAGTTAAGTAACTGAAGCATGGAGCTGCAGCAGACAGTGGTGGCACCAGCACCAGGGGGGAATGGGAGGAGAGTGGCTGCTGCAGCGAAGAACTGAGGGGGAGAGGTTGCGATGATCAACAGGACAAGCTTAGCTAAGCGTGGTACCTAGGAAATGCCATGCAGGCATAGGCAACAGTTTCTGGAGGAGAAAACAAAAATGGCCACTACAAAATAGGTTTAAATGACTGAAAGGCTAAAGACATTATCATCAGGCAAAGCGTCTGGGAAAGCAAAATTAGTAGCTTTGTGCTAATGAGCTGGTGTCAGCAGGACCTCTGTAAGGAGAGTTTGCTGATGCAGCTGGAGATATGGGGCTGTATGGAATAAAGGTATCCTGCAGATACCAATTTTTAAACATTCAGAAGGAATATGTGTGTTGATCTGGAGCACCAGTTCACAAATGTGAACAGATACTACAGAAAGCTAAAAAACATTTATTCTCTCTTATTTTCTCTAGTAAGAAAAGCAGTTTTAGGTGTTAATGTTCTCTCTACCAAGTCTTCTGCTCCCCCATTTTCTTTGATCTGATTTGGAGTACTGCTTGTTTGCCAGGCAGGAAGAGTCTTTCTAGTTATCCATCCACAAAACACACTAATCCCAGTCCTGACAGTATACAAATAATAGTGTACAGCAGAATGCCATTTTTGGAGTATTTGTCCTGAAATGAGGTTTGTTAGTGGGAGTAAGTAGATGCCACTGGAATATTTCACAAGTTTTACAATTTCCCTTCCTTTCCCTTCTCTGTCCTTCCCCGGGAATGGAGGATGCTTTGCACTTCACAGGCAGTGCTCAAGGGAACCCATGAAGGGCAAAGTGCATCCCAACACCCAGCCCTCCTCTTCCTTGGAGACTACCCAGGTACACATTTAAAACTGAGCTTTGAACTGACCCATGTCCCATCAATGTCTTTTGCAGTTTTTTAATGACACAACTTAGCAAGGCAGATTCAAGCTTCACCTCCACAGACCCAGATCCACTTGTTTAAGTAGAATATTTTTTTGTTTATGCTGCAGGCTAAACAACTAGGTTTACCTAGGGTCTCTTGTTAAAATGAGCCATCTGTGGCAGCTGTGGTAATTATACCCAGACTACTGTACCTTTCATGCAGAGCTCTTAGATTTGTGTTGAGACTTTGAAAACAAGAGAAACAATGGCACAAGGGGAAAGAAAATATCTCCTTAGCGCAAAAACTATCAGGAGGTCCCCCCTTCTTTCATTTTCAAGTTTTCCCTGGATTAATCACAGTCCTCAAGTTGCTTGACGATTGCACCTTGTGACAAAAGACTACAAAAGTATCTGAAGACAAAGACCAGATGCCAGTTTGTGGCAGGTTTTGCACCTCCTCCTCATCAGTAAGTGCTTGCCCACACTCTGCTTTGGTGATCCAAGCAAATCCAGTATTTGCACTGCTCTGAAATCTGGGCTATATACGCACAATGCCACAAGTACTACGACAGGGATTAATCTCTTGCCCAGTTTTGATTCCATTCACCCATTCTGAATGCCTCTTTGCTAGCACAACTTCTGCAGGAGCTGCAAGGGGATTTTTTCCCTGTCCTCAAAGCCGTCAGCGCTGCTGTGAATATGAAGCAGCAGGAATTACTCCAGAGCAATGCCAGGTATTTCCTCCTCTCCAGAGGGGGCTGAACCCACCGCCCAGGGGAGGGTCAGACCTTTGAAATCAGTTGACTTTCCAGTGCTGCCAGGGAGACCCTAAGGCTTAACAGCAGACCAGCGTCTGCATGCTATATGCTAATTCTCCCTACTTTCCTCTCTTTAAGAGTTCTCCAGTTAAACCACACATTGTTTTCATGCAGAAGTGAAGTATCTTAAAACCCATGATACTGGATGATGGTTTGAAAGAAATACAGAGACCTTTAAACTTCCAAGTTGTTGTAAATGCTACCAAACATAATGATTTTTATCTCTAATCTTCTCCTTGCTAAAACATAAATTTGTACAGATGGAAATAAGAAAAGAAAGATTGTGGGAATAAACATTGACATTATCAGCTGGAACTGACAATAGCAAAAGCAGCCATTGGTTCTTTGAGCTTTCAGGTGGTATAAAATATTTTCACTTACTGTATTTCTCTTATTTTATAATATTCACTGTGGGTTTTCATACACTGTAGGAACAGTTCAGTCATAAGAGTAAGTGAAGTTAGCATGGCCAACAAAGAACAATAGGCTTGATTCACATCTGCTGCTTGTGGCACTACCGCAGCAGAAATTCTGCCTGAGCCAGGGGGAGGTCAGAGTGGTGCAAGGTTCACAGCCCTCTCTGACTCCCTAAATAAGTATAGCTGATCTGGAAAAATACTGTCACTGGAGCAGAGAAGGGTGTTCTCATTCTCCTTAGCCCCTCAGCAGTTCCCAAATCACTAACGAGGTGTTTGCAGTACCAGGACATGATTTAAAACTCCCATGCACAGGGCCAGACATCTAATGAGCATCTGCACTATTCAGTTCAAGAGCAAACCAAGTCCATCGTGTCTGTTGTCTAAAAAGTCATGGATAAATAGTCCAATAACAAACAGTATGAAGTAATTTCCTGCACAAACTTAGTGCACCCTGGTCTTTACCACAAGCTCAAATTTCTTGTGTGGGCTCAGATTTTAGCTAAGAATTACGGTATATTGCTTTTCATGAGAAGAATTTCCCACTTAACGGATCTCAGGACTCTATTAGACCCTTGGCTAATGGAAAACCATAAACCATCCCAGAGCTTTCTAGAACTCCATGGAGAGCTGAAAGTGCAGATATTTAGCCTCTTCAAGGGCCAGGGACTGACAGAGGACTCCTTAAAGGAATGCCAAGCTAATAGAAGTTCCAAACAAATTCGTTTCAAACACTTTCCAAAGGAAGAGATGACTATATTAACATGAATATGATTTAATGGCAGCATTAACTCCTCTTCAGTGGTGTTCCCTTCTATTTCTCTGCTTGGTCATATCTGCCACCAAACCCAGGGTTGTGGGGGTTTTGTGCTACCTCTTTGTGACTAGGACTGGCTGGCTGGTAACATTGAGCGCCGCAGTTGCAAGGCTTTACACCTGGTTGCACATGGCCTTGAAAGTGTGCAAAGCAGCTGGACCCAGATGTGCTCT
Organism: Nycticryphes semicollaris; assembly: GCA_013400055.1. NCBI lineage: Eukaryota > Metazoa > Chordata > Aves > Charadriiformes > Rostratulidae > Nycticryphes > Nycticryphes semicollaris. The sequence continues at coordinate 230,867 of VXBJ01005657.1, forward strand.
GGCCACCCCCCTTCTTGTCCTTGACACACACTCTATACCATAAGCTGTTGAGAGGTTGGCTCTGATGTATCTGTCTGTTTCTTTGCCACTTGGGAACTCTCCAGTCACTGGCTCCACAGACTTCTGCACAGGCGCTGTGTCGTGGCAAACTTGTACCATCCGTTAACATACCTGCAGCTTGTCTGCAAGTGAACATATAGCAGAGGAATGGGTCCTGCTACTGCTACAACATCTCATCAGGCATATCCCATGTATTTCAAATCACCGTAGGCACTGCAGACTCATGCATCATTTTTCACTTTAGCGTGTATCTTGGAGTACTTAATGTTGGAGAGGCCCTGTCTATTGGTAACTAGTGCTTTTTTGAATGGTTGCTTGTGAGTCTTTTTTATCTTAATATTTCTTAACTCATCCCCTCCTAAAACAAACTCAGATTCATTCATTAAAATTAAGGCACTAAGATTCCATAGAGACAAATCCCAGAGAGGGCTGATAAATTACACAAATAAGCTGTATTTATAATGCATCTGATGCCTCCAAACAGGCATTTTATAGAAGAGAAGCTCCAGCAAACTGATAAATCTGTTCTCTGATACTGCAGCTAAGCTGCATTTCAACACCTGAAACCATCTGTTTGATACAAGCATACACTTAGCATAATATGAATACCTTAGCACACAGGTACCTTAGCATAGTGCATCCCTTCATTTTCTCATAACCAGCGATTATAGCCCAGGCAGAGAGGAGCATGTGCCAGGCTGAGAAGTAGTGAGGAGGAGAAGCATATAAAGAAGACGGATTTTTTTTTTTCCTTAATCTGTGCAAGTCTGGCAGAGCGTATGAAGATCTGTAAACCACAGAGTGCCAGTGAGACAGAGACAGAGAGACACACGAAATTATTTCCTTTGCTGGGTCTTGCAGTTTGGAGTAGTGGCTGCCTTATTCGCAGGACTTTTTTTCCCCAGACGCCCACCCAAGAACCATTCAGCTACATTTATTATTCTGTCAAATACAATGTGCAATAAAGAGCCAGCCTCCCCAATGATATGTACCTGTGTTCATAGCTCCACAGTGAAACACATAAATCACATGCGAAGGGCAATGCACATGTGCTTTTTGTTTCTTGTATCACCTTTTATTATCTTAGGACTGAAAAGTTAATAACCCAGTGGGTAATCACGCCATTATCAGTTTACATTGTAGTAAAGCCCATTCAAATGATGATTACATATGTTAATGAGTGTCGTTATAATGCACTACACAGTACATTACCTTCAATAAATATAATTGTTTATGCACTTTAATGAGAGGATATAATGCCCCCAAAACTAATGGCATGGACTGAATTGTGATTTATTGATGGAAAACTTTGCCATTAAGAAAGGAAATCTCACAAACCCTTTCATGTTTATCTAACTTTTTTCCTTCTTTAAAAGCTGCCACTCATCTCTCCCTCCTTCTGCTTGCAAGGGGAAAATAGCTGTAAGACACTTCAGCAGTGTTCCTTGTCAATGCCTTCCTCCACCTGAAGAAGCAGGAGGTGGGTTCATTTAGAAGGTTTAATGAAGATCATTATGTTTACCCCTTAGTAAGGCTTAATGCGTTATCTGGCAACAAAACTGATAACACGTCAGAATTTTGGCTGCAAATCAAGCAACGGGAAGTAAAAATGTTGGTTGTTAAACTACAGACTAGGAATAGAAAATAAGGTTAAAGATGACATTTTGGCCAATGGTCCTTCATCTAGCTATAGAATAGTCAGAGAATAGTCGGCTGCGCGAAGCATTCAAAGCTCTCCAGCTGGGAATGAAGAAAACTAGAGGTGAAATGCCACCTGATCTCTTCAATCTCTAGGTGCTTTCTTTTCCAGAGGAGTGAGATAAAACCTTTCTTTGTGGACTCAATAAGAAATGACAAAGCGGCAGAGAATGCTAAACCAGGCAGCACTGTGTAACTGGCTGAGGGTGCAGTAGGCTGAGCGAGATGAGCTATCAGCGACTAAACTGCACAAGACTGGAGTTTCCTCTTTAATTTCCCTCCACTTGGTTTCCTTCCTGAATGGCACCGCTGTGACATTTCCATTACCAGTGAAAAGTAGTGCGCTTTGTACAGTAGTCTCTTCTCCTATTGAAGTCGGTGGCAAAAACTCCCATTGATTTCAACAGCAGAAGCAGCGAGCTAGCTGCGGGGGCATGGTTGCTTCTGCAGAGAATTTGCATGCAGCATGTCCTAATTTTGCTCTCTCATCAGTGTCAGATTTTTTTTTTTAAGAAAAGTTTCCTCAAGCCATAAAGAATAAATAAAATGCTGAAATTTAGAGCAAATAATAACAGGAATTCCTCTAAATGCTATTAAAATTCAAGCGTAACGGCAGGGGACATGAGAAAGCTGCATGTGAAGGACTGGTATGAACTAAAGTAGTTTCTTAAGGTATATTTCCAAGTATGTGTACATACTATAATTACTTGAGAAACTTTCCAAGGATCACAGTCATGTTCCAAATAGTTTGAAAGTCAGTAGTGTAAAAAAACTTTGACATTGAGATGCAATTTGTGGTAAGATCTAATTAATTTTTTTGCTCCTAAGAATAATTTATTATTTACACTTCTTATTATATATGTATTTTAGCTTCATTAGTCTGCAATGCTGGAAAAAATTATACCTTCAAGTCCTATTTATCAAATTAATGGTGCAATTTCATAGTGACACATTCCACATTCATTAAACCAAGTACAGTAAAAATGCATTTAAATTAGATTAGTGTGATGTAATAACGATTCCAGTGTATGGGGTGATATTCCAGCAGTAAAGAAACACCCGGATTGAGTTGAAAGCAACTCTGAGATAATTTTTCAAGATTGATTTTGGCACTGGTTTAAGTGAAGGAATAAGGAGTAACATGTTTCCTCCCCAGCTCACTCTTTGTGGGAGTGTGGGGCCCTGGGCATAATCACAATAAATGAGCGGCAGAGTCCTCGTGGCCACTGTGGTGGAGAAAGTCATGCGTGCTCTGCAGAAGGCAACTTCCTCAGCCCCAGGAAGCAGCAGAGAGGGACGCACACCTGAATTCACCTCTTATTGGTGATTTTGCATGATGCCACAGAAGTTGCTGCCAGCCGCTTAAAAACCTGCCTCTCCAGGTTGTTTTAGGCTGATAAAGGCTCACACATCTGTGCATGCATCCAGATGTACATGCTGCAGGTGTAGATGCCTGGATATAGGACCTCTTGGAAGTACCACCTCTGTCCCTTTGCCTCCTGGATTACTGCTCTCTGGCAGCATGGGAGCACCCCACAGGCCACAGGGGCTAGGTGGAAGTTGGTCTGTTTCCATTGACCTCATCCATCCCTGCGATCCCATCCACAGAGCAAAACAACCTCTAGGTGGGTGCCAAATTCACTGTCCACAAGGGGCCTATAAAATCTTAAACCCTTCTACCTCCCCATACCACATACACCGCTTGCTCCAACAACCCCAGAGAGCCAGAAACTGTTCTTTAACACCAAGTTTTAGTTTAGCTCATTCCCTGTAGTTTAGATTTCCTGGCTCAAGCTGGTGCCAGTAAGCAGCAGGTTGATGGAGGTGGCTGGTCAAGGAGCAAATCACCAGGAATTCGCATCCTGAAACTGTCACCGAGTCAGTCTGGGGCTGCATGTCCCCTCTCTCCACATGCCGCTGCTCCTCTTGCAGTCTTTGCAACCCAGCAGAGGAGTGCTTTCAGCCAGCTGACACTCAACCCCGCACTGCTCCAATATCACATTAAAGAAGCAAATTAAATCAGATTAGCTCCTTAATAAAAAAAAATCTTTCTTCCGAGTATCCATAGGGAGTTGTGTATTGTGTGTATCTGTCTTTCAGACTGGAAGCCTTCAGGGCAGTGACTATCTTTATTTCTGAAACACAAACAGTATTAAAACACCATTGGCACTTAATAAATCAACAAAACTACAATCGTTACACAGGCCTCTTGGTGAGCCATCAGTTACCTTAACGCATTAACAAAAGCATGTCCTTTGCATTTTGGCTTGTGCAAGACGTGCAGTGTGGTGGCAGACTGAACTCCTAGGATTTTGAAGAATGCTATATGTTCCTGGACGATTGCAGGCACCACTGGACACTTCTGTCCTGAACCCAGAGGTACAGTCGCACTGGGGGATACAAGTTCACTCTCCATCTGGTATCTCTTGAGCTGAGGTGCAAAGAAAGGTGGGAATAATTGGTGTAAGACTACTCAGACTGTGTGTTTAGAGCATTTCATGTTTGCAGGAGTTGCTGAATAATTGCACAGCGATGGCACAGAGTTGTGCCAACAAGGGCTGGTAGAATCCTGAAGCCTCTTGGTCACTGCCCCAGAATCACTCCTGAGAAGATTTAACTTAGAGGTTATAAAAAAGAGCTGATACTGAGCTACATTGGAATTAAATCGATGAACAGGCTAATGGCAGTAGGGTACAAAATTAAAGACCTTCTGGGTTGAGCTGGATGTGTATTAATAACAAGGCAACTGCTGCATTTTCAAAGGACTACATCAGCCCTTTAAAAACCCAAATGTCATTTACAGACTTAAGACTAGGAGTATCCTTGCCAAAAAGAGATTTTTTTTAAAATTTTCCTTTAAAGATCTGCTAAAAAGGTGAGTTGAATCACTGTGTACAAATTCATGTATTAATACAAACAATTAAGCTTGATTAAAAAGAAATCAGTTTTGCCTCCGGCCTGACTGACCTCAAATTTCTAAGGGCTGCTTTTACAGTCCTAAGGGCCTGAGCTACGTGTCCTTTTGACTTCAGCTTCTCAGCCTGTCATCCCCAGGCATACCCTTTCTTCTATGTTTCCCCTTCCCCTTTTTCCAGTGGACTCAGGTTTATTTAAGCAATTAAAGCTGTACGCCCCTACAGAAAGCAAGGGGCAAGATATAACCAACCCAGCCTGAGCACTCAGAGGCAAGGGGAGCAAATCAAATAAAATGATCGCTAAAAAAATAATTAAAAAGAAATCAAACGTAAGCTGAAATTCGCATTTGCTCATCTATCTCAATTGAAGATTTCTGTTACCATGCGCCATATGGTACTGTGTGAGGCTATAAATATGCTGCTCTCCCAGACCCATTTCTAATGGCATTTCCCATCAGTAAACAGGTGCTGCTGGCTTCTCCTGTGCCTCTGAGCTCAGAAAACTTGGGCAGATACCTTTTTGCAAATGCAGATTGTCAATGGGCTTATTTCCTCTGCATTGGAGAGAGTCTGTGATTCCACCATGCGTGCAGGACAGTGGAGCACACCCATGGTACAATGAACCCCTGTGGCTGCTTTCTTTCTCCATACTTTTCCCTAACATCTTCATGCCCATCAGCAGGGCTGAGCCAGTACTCAGATGCTTCTCCTGTGTGGATTCTTTGCCATGGCCTTGTGGTGTTGACTTCCACAGGACCTCTGTGGCAGAACTGAGTAGGTGCTTGCTCCCGCCTGCTCTGCTGCTATTCTCTATAGGGCTAAGGAAACGGGATCAGCAAATGCATCACCACAAGGGAAGGATTTTTCTTTGGGAGGAAGCTGAGAAATCAGTCAAGAAGCATGAATGCCATCCAGAAAATCTCAAAAGGTCTTTTAAAGGTCTTGCTTAACAAGGACTCCAGGTTTTACCCATTTCAGTGGCAAATTTCTTTGTCGTTCTCCTATAGGAACCTAAACAAGGTGACGGAGCACTATACCATACCACATTCTGCTGCAGCCTGAGGGCCTTCATGCCCTCTCTGCATTTATTTGATGGGCTGGAGTTTGGTTAGTGCTCCCCACACACTGAGAAGGAGAAGGAGAAAAGGGAAGTGCTGTCAGTAGTAACAGGGTGTGCGTTATGAGGCTAATCTGAATATTGTCGTACAAAGGCGTTATTAGCCCCTTGCTTTAGACTGGGGACACGAGTTCAGGCTGTTCATGAGAGGTGACCACAGTTTCAAATCCATTGCAATGGTTCAAAAATATCCAAAAGGTCAATATATTGTTTATACCACATCAGTGATGCTAGAGGGAATAACAAGCTTCAGTAAATCCTATTATTTTCACAACTATACTAATAACATGAGAAACTATAGATATAATAAAAGTTTATATCTATAGTTGCTCTGCAGACACCTCCTCTGGTATGGTATAAATATAATATATGAGACTTGGCGGTGTAATACAGTTTTTATTTCAATTTTTTAGGGATGGCCATGCACATCCATAACTCATGAAAATAAAAAGTGTATTACACTGCCAACTGTTACATATTCCCTAGTAAAGCAAAAATGGCAAAATAAATTTTATTTTTCTCTTTTCCCCACCAACAAAGTGTCTAGTTGATATGGTGATGATGAAGTGTTAGAATAAACATTATTTACCCAAACACTTTCTATGCCATAACCATGTCTGTCCTGTGTACCTGTCAAATAGTAGATACTTTCTTTTTTCCCCTGCATGTTGGCTTTGGTTTTAATTTTATGCTGCTATACTTGCTGCTATTCTCCTTAGGAATGAAGGGAAGAGAGATTGTCTCTTCCTGTGCCCTGCTTTTGAATTTTCTCAGACATATTCTCTTTGAGTCCTAAGAACTCTAATATCTGTGTAGGACATGACTGTTGGCTTGGTAGCATAGGCAGCACTTTTTAAAGATGTGCAAAATAGTGTAAATAAAAAAGTATCCCAACTGTGTGTTGTGCATAACTGGAACAAGAGGAGAAAAACCTTATGATTCATAGGTAAGGATGGGGAAAGAATTAGAAACTTGAGTGCAGCAGGCTAAGACTCCTGTACCTAAGAGTAATGGAACAAATATGTCACTCCCATACTATAAAAAGGGGAGAAAGTGATAAAGTCCTGTTTTATAAAGATGGTATTTTATTACAGTCAGCTCTTGAATATCCACATAGCAATCAATCAGGTGGCAGATTAACTGTGCTGGCTTTGTAGGGACACCCACTGTGGTGCTTCCTGGAGTAAGAGCAGATCCAGGACCACTGAGAACTGGGGTTGGGAGACATCCACATGTGGCAGCCAGACCAGACAGTGTCCAGCTTAGCCAAGAGCTGTTTGGTCCTGTGCTGCTGCTGTGAAAGTCGAGCTGCTTCCCGCAAAGCTTGGTTGGGTGGCTCTGCCCTCTCACCTCCAGAAACTTCAGTTTGAGGTGAGAGTGGCTTATTTGGCTTTTGACAAGCCAGCCCTGCATTAGAGGGCATGGAACTCCTGTCCAGCTGCTCCTCCATCCACAGCGCAGCCACGAACCTCTCCTCAAGCCTAGAACAGGAGCAAGAAACCCTAATCCCTGGGTAAGTCCCCTTGATGACACTGGTGCCAACCACCATTTTCTCTCAGCATGACTAATTGATTAACATAATTAAATTAAACTCAGACAAATTTTCCCAATATGTATTTAGTTTGAAGTCTGCTGTTTCTATGTCGGATGTGAAATAACCTGTCACTTGTAGGCTTTTCCTAAGGGTGTCAGTTCATATCATAAAACTATTACTTCCTGTTAAAATTCTCACATCTTTGATTCCCTCTTCTTCAATTTTTCTTTTTCTCCTTCTCCTTTCCTTTCCTTCCTTTCCTTTCCTTTCCTTTCCTTTCCTTTCCTTTCCTTTCCTTTCCTTTCCTTTCCTTTCCTTTCCTTTTCCTTTCCTTTCCTTTCCTTTCCTTTCCTTTCCTTTCTT
>VXBJ01005657.1:238693-290774 GCA_013400055.1 Nycticryphes semicollaris
TTCCTTTTCCCTTTCCCTTTCCCTTTCCCTTTCCCTTTCCCTTTCCCTTTCCCTTTCCCCTTTCCCTTTCCCTTTTCCTTGTTGTTTCTCTATCCCCCACCCCTCTTCCCTCTCTCCTTTCATATCTCACTCCACTCTCCCTCTCCAGCACCACCCTGTCCCCATCATGTGTCTGTGTAAAGGAATATCAGAATACCTTGGGTCAAAGACCAAGGGATGATGTGTCAACTGCCACATGAAAGAAACAGGAATCTGAGCTTCTCAGTGAACAGCCCTAGTTCTCAGTCTGTGTGGAAATCTTCCTTGAGAGTCAGTGCCTTATGTTTCTCCTGCACCACACATATCCACTGTCTCCTCACCTGGAATCCTAACCTTGAGCTGGGATGGAACAAAGGAGTTCACACTGTACAAATGCAGAAAAAAAGAACTTCCTGACTCTGTAGAGATACCTACACGTGGACAATGATCAATAACAACCATCTGATTCCCTTCAAATCATGTGTACAAGCTACAAACGCACAGACCAGGCAAGGAGAGAAGCATGCACAAGATGAGGAAAACTGAGGGTTTGACACAGCCCAGCTGATGATATGGTTTTCATTACAGGCTCAGCATACTAATACCAGACCACTGCGCAGGTGGGAGGGAGGTGCTTGAGGGCCAGTGAACACGGAATTTTATCAATGTGTCACAATTACAGAAACACCTGTGCTAAATAACTTTGAGCGTTGATCCACTGTGAAGAGTCAGTGCTCAGTAGCCCTCAAAATTTCTCATTTCTTACCTGCAGCGGGGTGGTCTTGTAGTTGATCAGTGGTTGTACAGAACTTCCTAAATGTTTTTCTTTCTTCCCCCTTAGGATGCCTGTCACACAGACGCATACTCCCTAAATTGCTACCTTCCTGTCTGCACTTTTCATTTCTCTTCTTCTTGTGCAGTGAAAGACATTAGGGATGGAGTGATAAAAACACATGACAAACCAGCATGAGTGGGGAGATCTGCACCTTTGAAATACAGGGACAATATCTGCACTCAAGCAAACTTTCCAGTGATGACAAAGAGTTATGCCTCATGACAAAAGGCAAAGGAGGCCTTAAAACTGTACTTGCCTAATTAAGATCCTGGTTCAGCCAGAGTGCTTAATTTAAAACAGATGACTCAGTGTTGATGGTGCTGCACTTTAAGTTGGGTACCTGCCTAAGTACTTGGCTGAATGGAAGTCCAAGCAATGTATCTTTAAATGAAATAGCGGGAATGCAACAGCCATTCTAACCACTATATATAACTGACCAAAAAATCAAATCACTGAAAAAGGTGCTGCACTTACAGTGAAAAATAATAAATAAATGACTTACAGATTGCCAACATGACAGTCTGCAGCAGAGCAGAACTCAGAGAATTCAGCTCCCATTTGAATTCATGGGAAAGCAGGGACTTTTGAAACTGCTAAGTTAACCAAAAATATATATTGTTAAAGCCAACAAATTTATTTTTCTGTTTGAAAGTCCCTGTTTTGCTATACAGAGGAATAGGATCTGAATTCTCTGACTCTTCAGCATCATAAAATCTGGAGTGCCTGCTTGGGGAGGTGTCAGGAAAATATTGGTTCCCATTCTAGGCTTACATTATATTTACACTGTGGCTCACAGAAATACTAAAGCAGTAAGAGATATTATAATTAACCTCTCCAATTTCTCCCTTAAGAAGTATCTGGTCCAATGAACTGTCAATCAGCTCTCTCCCTTCCTATTAGAGCAGGAGCTAATATGCAGGACCAATAAATGAGTCCAGTGACAGAGAAGAGGCAATGTAGAACTATGAATAGTATAGGATGGTAAATATGAAGTACGTTGTACTAACAACAAATTTTCAAATGCTCTGTGGCAGCTTTTGAGCTATATCGGTCTTCTTTTTCTGTGCCCCTACTTCTAAGGGCACACCCGATTATTAGTGCAATTGTATGCTCACTCCTGCTTTGTGGGAACCGTTTAGGTCACTGGAACAGATTTGCAGCCGTGTAAACCTGATTCAGGTATGCAGGCATGCAACTGTCACTGTTATTGGGTCTTAGCTTCCTAAAAACAAGATTAGTGACCAAAAATCCTTCCTAAATGCTGAAATGGTCTGAATTGTGCAATAATACAAAGTGTCACAGCTCATTATTTGATAGATTATCCTTTTATCTTAGAATTTCAACTTTTATAAATGTAGGTCTATCCACAGTCTCCAGTGCTGCAAACGACTGCATTATTTATTATTTATCATTATTAATTATCACAATGTATTATTTATGCCATGCAATAGGTATGCATAGTATTTTGCCAAGAAACATCGCTCACTCTCACATTTATTAATTTCCAGAATATTGTTATGCTCTTTGATTTGGAAGTGAATCAAAACGTACCTAGATATTAAAAAGAGTGGCATTGAAAAGCTTCAAAAGGTCTCTTGTTTTCAGTTGTGAGAATCAGGCAGCAGCCAGGGGTTCTCTTCAAGGTTACTGCTCTCCTTACAAACCTAGAACTCATACACCAGAAAGAGATGTCTGGCCTTTGGGCTCAGTCTCGTGCCCTAAGAGCACTTCCCTGATCCCTCTGAAGCCACAGCATGAAAAAAACCAGTGTCTGGGCTGCAGCAAATGGTCACAAGTGGAACTGAATTATCTGATTGTGAGCATCCACTCACTGGTATTACGATTTCCCTCAGGTCTGTTTTTTGCTAAGTTGTGCCCAGTATTTCTCAACAAGAAGAGGGCCCACTACTATGTGGGTCTCTGTACACACATAATAAGAGTAATGTTCCCAGAAGGGTATACAATATTTGTAAAAATTAGTATTGAAAGTAGTATAAGTAAGCAGATAAAAAATTCCCAACAAGGCGAGATTTTCAAAACTGCTCTAGTTCTGAGATATGCCTACTTTTCTGAAATAGTTTTGGTAGTCTCATATTACAACTCAAATAGCTGTTATCTATAAACTAATTTATGAGTAACAAAGCTTTGTCTTAGAATATGGCAAAGTGTGAGGTCTCAAACAATTTCACATCATGAGTTTAACACAGGTTGAGAGGAAAGCCCTAGAGATCCAAGGTGCCCAAAATCTGCCCTTGATATTAGTTATTATATCACAACCATTCTACTTAATGACTCCGGTTTTTTAAACAAGTGAAGCACCATTGTAAATACAGAGAGAGCTCCTGTTTCAGGGATCTCACCATGCACAAGGACATAGCAGGCTGGTGAGAGAAGTGAGAGGATCAGATTAAGCACACCTACAAAACTGCATTGCACTTTTTACACATGCAAAACAGTTACAAACAGCTATATCTTCATCACCATCAGAAAAGAACATCACTATCAGAAATAAATGTACTGAAATGGGTGGGGGAAGTTTTTCAGATTTGCTTATATCTATATTCAATAAACAGAATCCCAATAGGTAGGATCTTTTTCTCCTGTTAATGTTCAGTAAAGGTATATTGGCATAACCTTCCAGCTAAACCACCTTTTAATTATAATAATGACCATTCATGACCAATGGGAGAGCCTCCAGACTTTTGTGAACTGGTTCATCCAAGCTCTACTCCAAGACATGAGAAAAAGGTGAATTTTGAAATGACACACCTGAGGACTGCAGCTTCTGTAACCTACCAGTAGTGCTGCACACCCAGCAAGAAGTTCATGGGGGCTGTGAAAGTCAGAAGATGGCGGTGGGAGATGCTGCCTTAGGGCTGACCAGCACAAGTCGTGCTCTTTGCTAGGTGGCTGTATGGTCCAGCCCTGCCCCAAGTCAGGGGCAAGGTAATTTCTCCTGCAGGGATTGGAGGTACAAACCAGTGAGGACAGACAGAAGCATTTGATGTTGATGGCTGATGCCACAGGAAGGTTGTTGCGTCCTGTGCTATGACGGCTTTGCGTTACTGCCTTCTGAAAAAGTCAGCACTGAAAGGTATTATTGGGCTTCACTTTTCATAAAAGCAGGGTGACAAAGTCCCCTTTCCTTTATCTTAGTGAAAATCAGGGGCAGTTCTGCTGGAATCGGCAGAGTTACAAAGATGTAAAACTGGTCAAAGTAAGAGACCAGCTCAGCAACAACACAATCTCTCCGTGAGCTCAGCAGTTCGTTCTCTGCCTCCAGTAATGAAAACACAGAGATGTGCTAAAGCAGCAGGGGTCCTTAAACTTCTTTATCATCTGGGATCACATCTTAATAGAAGGACTGACTGATGAATACCTCCCTTCCCATTCTCCCGTCTAAAAAGATCACCTCCTCTGCCACTTCCTATCATATATCCTCCCTGTGGCAAAGCAGTAGCAATTACAGGAATATTAGGGAAGTAATTAATGTATTTTAGTAATCTTCTAATGAAATTCAGCTGCTGAAAAAAGGGGAGAAGAGCCAATAACGTGTAACCTGTCATCTCTACCACATTCCACAGTTTGGGAACTTGTGTATTGGAAGTCAAGAAAATGTTTGCACCTATTTAACACTATTAGGTTAGCCTGTCCTGTGTATCGCCAGATGGGTAATACGACATAAAAGGTTCACACTTGTAAAATGAAGCTGTTTTCTGATTAAGAGATCTAATAAGAGAGATGGAGCAACTTTTGTTCACATTACAGCCACATGGACATATATTGATTTCCTGGAGCCTCCTACAAATTCTTCTCTCTTGTAGCTTCTTCTGTGCAGGTCCCATTGGAAGTGCTGTAGACCCATTTACCTGTCTTCAGAGGTCTTGCCTTATAGCACCCTGCCAAAAAGTGAACAAAAGGTGGTCATGTGGTTAACCTCAGTCTCCTTCGCTCAAGACTGTGCCAGAGTAGCCTTCTGACTGCACCAGTGGTAACACTTTCACCTTTGATAACTCAGACATCATCCTCATCAGGTTGTAATGGAGATGGACTTCTTTTCAATGTTTCCTTTCAGTTTGACTGCATCTTTCCCTAGCTGCCGATCTGTTCTCTGCTAACCTTAGTGGCTGTACAGAAGCATCTTTGTGGTGTGTCTCTTCCTTCTGCAAAAGCTCAACCAGAGCAAAGGGAATCCTGTATTTTCACATTTTCCAAGAGCTTCACTTGGTAATCTAGCTTCATGTTGACCTCAAGCTGCCAATGTCTGAGAAATATGACCCTATCAGCTACTAGAGCACTGACTTGGCCCATGCCTCCTCTCTCAAGTGCATTTTGGTCTTGTGCTTTGATTAAACCTATGCACCGCTCTGCCAGTGATCCAGCAATAGGTGACCTCTTTCCCCTTTCTCCCAGCATATTATCTGAAAAAGTAAATTGATAATGACTGCTGTTTATTGGTTTCTCTTTGGCCATGTACATTTCCCACTGGTGTCAAAATGGTTTAGACGGTATGTTGCCAGCGCTTGGTCATACTTCTTCTGCCTAATATAATGACTTATCAGTGCTGTTGGAAATATCTTGCAGCTGTTATACAATCCTGCTGGGTTCTAATTGGTCGACAGTCCAATGGCATAGCTGCAAATGGCTAGTTTCTTTCTTCTGCCATGTGTGGTAATTGAGTCTCCAAATCTGTCAACAGCCTGTTGGTAGACAGCCTTCTCTCCACTGGGCAGCTCCATGCCCTTAGACCTGCAAGCATTGCTGTTTTTATCCCCTTCTGGGAGATGATGCATTCAGACATGACATGATTGTTTACTCCTTTCCTGCTGTTCATAAGTCGAGGTTTTTCTTGGTGTGACCGCTGCCTGTCACAATGTTTATGCCATGAGGGCAATGGCTGGTTGATATCTGTCTGTACTCTCTTCCAGAAGCTAAGAACATCAGAAATTAGGAACGTCAAAGAAATCACCCAGTACCATTCTATCCGGCCATTGCCAAGAACAGGCACGCACCCCTGCAATTGACAGCTCACCCAGAAGGATCAACAGAATCAGTTTTTCACCACCTTGCAGCATATTATAGGTTTAATAGCAGAAGACCAACAACTATAAAGTGCCACGGAGAGATGGAAAGTACAAGAGATCATGGGTGTTATCAAGGTCTGTGAAATATCAGGAGCATCGCTAGAATAATGCCAAGATAATGCTGGAGACTGGATTGTGCAGCTGTTTTGCTCCTCTTCCAGGTTATTTTGTTTAGCAGTTAATCACATTTCCCTGTAGATCTCACTGGCATCATATTCGTATACTATATGGATTCCATATCAGTAGGAATAAACCTTCTCTTTATTAAAAGTTTTCCTTATTGTACAGCCACATCTGTAGTATCCTCACAGAGGACATATTGTGTGATACAATGCTTTCTCTTCCAAAGTCTTCACTTCCGCAACCTACAGTTATTTTTCCAAATTACCACGGGCTGGTACATGCATTGCTGCAGTGAGACTTCTCTGCTCAGCTCTGAACTAGATGTCTAGATGGACTTTCCAAAACGAAAAATATTTTCCAAATTCCAGTTCCTAAGGTAGATGTCAAAAACAGAGGCAATGAGCTGTACCGTTGAAGTACCTACTTCCTTCCTTTAACTCCAAAGGATGCCTACATAGCCAGAGGATCATGTCTACAACATAAGTACTGAGAGTCAGGTGGAATGAATCCCACTTTTCCTGGAATATCTAAGGGAGAAAAGGCTCCTTCAGACTCTCTCTGCCCAGGTAGAGTTCACCCTTACAGCCTCTCATCCTTAGGTTTCCACTGTCTCATGCTGATGCCTGCTCACATTGCAGCATCTGTAAAGAGATTAAAAAATTGAAGGAAAAATATTGAATTTTCTTTGATTGAGCAAATTTCTGCATGATGCTAACTAGACCAAAAGTTTTGTGAACATGGCTTTCTCTTTTTCATTCCCAGCTGTGTGTAGTAAGAAAGTGTCTAAGATTCAATGGAAAAAAAAAAAAAAAAGGTTATTTTCTACAAGGAAATGTCAACACAGATTAGCAGATGGGACTTGTTCCAAAGACACCTATCGTCAAAATAGACAAACACAGGTGGGAGACCAAAAGGAAAATGTGGTTTAGCGATGCTATTTTCCTCCACAACTCAGTAAGATTAAGTATTTAATGCATTTTCTTCCTCTTTCTCACTAGCCCTGAATAAAAATGGTGCAGAGAAGAAATGTGTTTAAAGAGGCAGTGTTTTAACTGCCACTGTTGGCATTAGTCCATTCAACTGCTGCTAGATAAAAGGGATACAGCTGCATCATGCACTAGTATCCTCACTGGGGTGACAGATTGCCCTTGGCCTGCTGTCCTGCACCAAGCTCTCTCTGGATGCATCTCTGTGCAGTTCTCAGTGTCTTTGCCATGACAGAACAGGTCTTCCTTCCAAAGGAAAGGTTCCTCCTTCAGAGTCTGACCTTTACACCTATCTGGCACGCTGAAAGTGTTAAACAGAAATTTCTAGGTGCTCGTTCTGTTCTTTATATTAGTTTTCTGCAGTTTGCTTGCCCAGACCTCTCCTAAACCTCCCTCCAAGACTAGCACTGTGCTGTGAGCACTTTTAATACAGGCCTTGTAATACAGAGTTCATATCCAGCTGCTACAAGCAAGAACAAATTTTCACCTGTGCTCCAGTGTGAGAGCAAATTGCCTTATCTGCATGGGAGCTCAGAAAGGAGCTCAGAAAGAAATGATACCTCCCTGTTCTCCTGTTCATGGAGTTGAATTAAGCTTTTTAATGAGTCAGTGATTATTTTTCCAGCCTTAAATCTGAGCACAGTTGCAATCTGTGCATAGGTAGTGCATAGTTTAACCTTCTTAGCTTGATGTCCAAATACAGACTAAGACACAGTGAAGTTATAAGGCTTCTCCTAAGGGTCTTCATGAAGACAGACATTTTCAGTGAGCAGCTCCCAAAAAGGAGAATAGATATTTTTGGGCAGTTGAAAGGCTGTTATCAGAGACTATCACCACATTGTAGACAATTAGCATCAAGCTGAAATGGGAATGAAAGTGTTATAATTTGTTGTTATTTGAAGTTATACTTTATATCTTCTGCTACAGAAGACCACCAATAGCCTAAAACTCTCTATGTAAGGCCACACCTGTAAACATCAGTAACTCTTCTTGAAAGAACATTTATGGCAGCAACAAAACCTATGATAACACCCAGCACGCACACAGCTATCTCTGAGTCATATCCAATATCTCCCTCCTAAAACTTGGAGTGACTCTCAGGGACTGCAGGAGAGAACACAAAAAGGCGTTGTGAACACCGGTGGGGTCCAAGGACAGACGCAGCAATCTTGCACTTCTTCCCTCCAGCCTCTCTGCTCGCTGTCCCTGCTGCACAGGTTGGGGCTGTGGCCTGAACGCCGGCACCGCAAAGAATACGGAGGCAGCGCTCGTATTTTACCATCATGAGTTGCTGACTACAAGGACTGCCTGCTTTAAATGTATAACAATGCTGCTCTCATTGTAAATCATACTTTCTTGGTGAGCTACAAGGAAGACAAAATCCTCACGTCTCTGATGTACACTTTTTTCATACTGGATCACTGAGATATTTATAGGGACAAGCTGTGTAGTGGGTTATAAAACAAGAGACCCTGTTCATGAAAAGGACATTGAATGTGAAGTCAATATCATTTACCTATTTCTTATTCATTTTGCAGTATTAAAGAGCAGTCATAATGCTACCTTATCATGCTTGGGATGCAGTCAGACCAGCTGGGACTGCTGTACTCATCCCACTCTACCTGAAGAACCACATGTCCTCTGGGGAGCCGGTCAGTGATTCAGAATATAAGAGCAGTAGGCTGGTGTAAAAACCAGTAATTCTTTAGAAAAAAGTCCCAGGGAAGGCATGTCTTCTTAGGAGCAAAGCCAAATATCCAGCAGGACCAACTCTTACGCCCACAAAAAACTTGAGGTCACAGATGTGCCCTAGAAAATCTATCTCTGGGGGAGTAAAGAGCAGCAGGGGCTCATCATAACCAGCCGCCACCCGCAGAAAGAGATAAAGTACCGAGATGACAGAGGGAGAGACTGTGAGCAGCAGCAGAGCACAGAGGCAGAAGCTGCCTGAGAGAGAGCCACAAAACAAGGCAGAGGGGTGGAAGGAGAGGTCAGTGGAGTGGGGCGACTGATCACCTCTGAGGAAGCATCCACCAGAGAACTGGCTGTTAAAGCTCCAGGGGCTCCAGCAAGGGCATGAAGTCACCCCAGTGCCACAGGAAGAAGAGAAAGATCTAAAAATAGAGGGACCCATCCTCTTCTCCAGATATAGATAAATTCCAGTGAGAGGTTCAGCAAGCAGGGAGAGCTCTGTGAGGCAGCTGGTTAAGAGAAGCGTGGGGGCAGTCATGGCAGTAAAGCCCTTCTCATGCTACACCTGCAGGAGAAGTATATTTTGCTGCTCCGATTCAGCTCTTCATGCTAATCCCAAAAGATGTACTGGCAGATCATCCTTCTTCCCATCCCTTCAGGGACCCATCTTTTCTATTCAGGGAGAGTGTGAAGTCTAGAGCCCCATCCCACCTTGACTCATCTCTGAAAAGCTATTATAGTCTTTGCTTGTAATAGAGCCCTCACCTCCAGCTGTTACATACCAGCAGAAAACCCTTAGTCACCAGGCTAGATGCTAACAGGCAGAAGCAAGACAATTCAGGCAGATGAGTAATGCACAAAAGTCTGGGAGACGAGTATACAGCACATTATTTCTCAGGAGTATGTGCAAGGAGTTTTGTAATAGACACAGTTACATATATCAGATATTGCCTTTTCCTACCTATTTCCCTGATTTGCCATTGCTTAACTTTTGTAAAAGCAAAGTAGACGTTTGTCTTAAGCAGAGGTCTGAAGAAGAGGGTAGAAGCTTTGTCAATCAATCAGAAAGATGTCCCAAGTGTAAGAGATGGTACGAAAGAGAAGCTAGTAAATGTTGGTGCTGTTCATCACTGCAGATTCAACTGCAGATGAAACTCAGCAAAGTTTGTCTGTGTAAAAGTTCTTGATGTGTATACATTCAGACCTGGAACTCATTTGAATCAAAATTTAAAAATGCAATTCCAAACTTTTTCAACATTACTCCTGAAGTTTGATAAGTTTGATTCAGATAGGATTCTGATCAAAACTCCTCTTAAATAGAAAGTGCCCTGTCACTCCAGTTCTGAAGGCCTCTTCAAATTCCTTTGGACAGTTTCTCATTACTCTATCTCATGCTCATCCCTTTGTGAAACCAAGACTTGCTACACATCTGCTAGCAATAAGATAGAAATGTCAACGATTGGGTCCCAGCATCTTGACTTCCAAGTAGTTTCAGAAAGGACCCTTCATGTCCCATGATTCTCTTTCTGAAGTTTCAGCTGTTCTGCTTATCTCTTTCCTGATAAACAGCCTCACGTAAGAACAGCAAACTCTTTTTCTTTAGAGATGTAGCTGCTTCCCTAGATACACTCATTTCCTCTGCAAATACCACTTTAGAGCTACTACAGAGTTGGACAAAAAGATAAGCAGAAGCCGCTTAGCCCTGGCGTCTGGCTCTGTGTCACTCTTGCAGGGGTGGAGGAAGAAAGATTCCTTCCTTATCTGATGGCCTCTGCTTTCTCCTGGCAGCCTAAGTAAAAGCAGTGGCATCATTCATTTCCTGTGGGGAAGTGCTCCCATCCTCCAAAGAGAGAAGGTGTTTTCTGCTCCCTTGGTGGACAGAGTTTTCTACTAACCTGAAAGCCAAAGAACCAGGTCTGTAAGACTTTCCCTCTCCATAACTTCTGAGCAATGGATAAAAAGAGTTTATAATGGAATTAAAGCTAGAGAGAGATTAGAAACCTTGCATATCTCTACATAAACATCTCCCTGATTGTTTATAGTAAATATTGTGTCTAGTATTTCTCAATGCTGATGGGCAACTTTCTTCTGCTCCATAATACTTCAGTGATCAGAGCCCTAGTTCCTCTGTATATAATAAAGAAACTAGAAAGGGTTATGAGGACTTTCCTGGATAATATAGAAAACATACTTACTATTGCCATTCAGGGTTAGACTGCAGTCTGCTGGCGCTAGCAGAGACTTGCCCTCAGGACACCATTCACATGTGGGGTGGCTTTCCAGGAGTGTGTGTTTATCACTGGAAGCATAGTCTGTCCAGGCTAGCCTGGGCATCCTTCCTTTTGGGCACACTGTGGCAAAACATGCTTTCCCATAACAGACTTGACCCTAAGAATTTTTCATCTCCGGTATTTAACCTCCAGTTTCCTTTGCCAAAGGGTCCATCTCATCAGGAGGAGATGGGGCCCCTCACACGTTGGTTCCTCCTGGGCACAGCTATTCTCCTGAAGTGACACCACTTCAGAATCTGAAGGGAAAAAAGACAGCACAGCACTTTTGAGCTGTCATGAGAGAAGAAAGCCTCCTTTCATTTTATGTTTTGTTATATAGCAGAAAAAGTCTGTCACTTTGCAGGATGCTTGCAACAAACAGCTTTAATAACTGATTAAGTTGTTCAGCTTTACTTAGCTTTTAATCACTTAGCAGCTGTTTACTCCACAGTTTACAGGTATATTTATGTCCCCCTTTAGTAGAGATTGGCACTTATCCTCCGTTCTAGGCCCTAATCTCCAGCTGAGTGGAAGGATATGTCCTTTTGCAGATCAGATCCAGGCATAGAAATGGAATCAATTACAAATGCAGCACACCTATTCCCAGCCCAGCATCAGGGTAAGTACCCCAGAACAGATTACTGGTCTCCAATTCAATGGCTAACCCTTTCCAATGTGAAAAATGGACATGGCCGGGTGGGAACATGGAGATACCTTTTTTAATCTCACAGTGATGGTCATTCTGTAGTGCTTCAGTTTAGCTCAAGAGTAAGTTGCTCTTTCAATATCAGGCAAAAATATGGGGCTTGTAAAGATTCAGAGTTTACAGGAATTGCAAGATGCAATGCAACTCTGCAGAAACAGAAGGTCTCTTCTCATACCAAGGCTGGCTTTTCTGCAGAAGCCTGAGGCTCCTGGGGTGCACACTTCCATCAGTAAATGGGTCTCTTAAAACAAGATAAACAAATGCGTTCCAGTAATAAGCAATGTGACTTTATCAGTAGTCTCTGTCTTATTTTGTCACGTGGGAGAACAGCCCAATGAAACATCACAGTTAAGACTTTCTCCCTACCGTATTCTGAGGAACGACTTCATCTTAAAAATACACCGGAGTCCCCAGAAGGAAATCCCAAGAGCTGATCATTTTGGAGGAATAAAAAAGTCCAAATGGGTGCTAATATTTCACAAGGGAGGCTTTCAAATGAATGAAATAAATCTTGGATATTAATAGTGACGTCTATGATTATTACTGTGAAAATCTGCTTTGCCAATATTTTAAATGGAGAAAGAAAGCAAATTGTGCATATTTTAGGGATCTTTTTTCCCTTTTTATTGAAAAAACACACTGCACATGCAAATTAAAACTGCATTCACCGTACAAGACTATAACATTTTTGGCACATGTACTCAGCATGCATAAATGTTGGCTGTATTTAAGTTCTCCTAGACATATATAATTAATGAAATACATTTGTGTATAGCCTCATTTTGTGAGCAGCCTAAATTTAGACTGCCTATCCGTTTGCAATGTAAATCTTCATTTTGGTTCGTATATTAAATGTTAATGCTTGTGCTAATTTTTAGTCTCTAACCTTAAGGCAGGTCACACATTGCTTTATTAAAATAAAAGAAAGAAAATTAATTTAGTCACTGGAGTCAACAATTAAAAGTACATGGGAGTTTGGACAAAAAAGTAAGGAAATGATAACTTAATGGCAAAAGGCATGTCCTCCAACAGCTAGGCACCATGGTGTGATCCTTATTTACTTTTATAGCGCACCCCATTGTGCCTATGTGTTGGAAGACATATGTCATGTTTCATCCTCAAGGGCCTAAGTGTGAATTTCCTGTTATTTTTTTCACAACTTTAAAAGTTGTTTCAATGAAGTTTTTGTTGGAAGAACTTAAGTAAAATGTGTTTTATATACTGTCTGTGGCTAACCGGGAAAAATTGCAGCCCCAGAGGAAAATAACGCAGAAAGGCTACAGCCTGAAGGAAAGGAAGGAGAGGGCTGGGAGTGGAATGGAGCTGTTAGCTGGGCTGGAAGGAAGGACAGCAGTCCTCTCCCCCCAACATCTCCATACACAGCCTTGGTGGCTAATGGGGGCCTGCAGCCTCCACCAGCTCTGTGGAGCTGTGCTCCATTTCCGCTACCCCAAAAGGAGGGTTGCTTTGGATATCCATGGTCATGCTCACACATGCCCAGTTTTGTTGCCCATTTTGATCACGAGCTCTCTGGAGTGAATGTGCAGACAGTGGCCGTGGGCACATGAGCTTCCCCGGAGAGAGCTGCGGGAAGCCCCTCATGGGAGGACTCCTCCAATCCCTGCAGAGCAGCAACTCACCTGGAAACATCTAGATCTGTTTTGAGTAGGAAATGCCACTTTTTTTTTGCAGCACTGAGGGATAGTTAGTGCCCCGATTTAGCATAAAAACAAACATGCATAATCGTTTTAATCTACAATACACTTTTTTTTTTTTTCTTAGGGTTTTCACTGGAAATTTCTTAATTTTCAGCAAATGCTGTCCGCACTGTTTCTAAAGTCTTTGAAATCCCTATTTGGTGCCTTAAAACAGAATCTCTGATATTCAATTTTTCCTCCAGTTATGCCAAATATAGCAAGGAAATGCGTGGAAGTGAGGCATACTCAGATTTAAGGCCTCCACTTTGCAAAAACTACCTAGATAACTTCAGTGAATAAAACTTCACCAACAAAGCTTTTCAGCACCAAAATTCTGTACAAATGCCTTTTAAATGTTTCAAATTTTCTAGAATTAGGCTGTCACTTTTGCAAATGTTCTGTGAAATTTTAGCAGCAATTACTACCAAGCAAAACGTTTCAAAGAAAGGAATTCTAAAAAAAGGAACAAAGATAAAAAGAAATCATCTTGCAACGCTAGCTTGGGAGTCAAAACTCTCTTGAAGTGGAAATTAAACCCAATCCTGCACACAAGAAGCCATGTGGAGCAGGCACAGCAACACTGGGTCTCCCCGTAGGGTCTGACCTGTGTGACCCTGCAAAGCCCATTGACTTTGCCACTTCCTGAGCCCCTTCCCATCCATTATGTAGGGGACCAGACACGTGTAGGGTGAGTGAAAAAGTCCCTCTATCTACATTCTATAGGCTTTTTTCATGGTGTGATATCTCTTAGGTTTCTGGGCATTACTATACATACATATATGAATGAATGAATAAGAGCATATCCTGTGGTGAAAGTCAAAAATGGGTCATCCAGGACCTCTGATATGAAATCTGCATGTCCCCCACCTTACAACAAAAAAATCACTGGTCAGCACTGATCTTGTCTCCTCTATTTTAAGGTTTCTTGTTCCGAGAGAGGTCATGCCCCAGGAGCACATACTAGTTTCCAAGTTACTTACACAAGCAACATATTAGTCTTAACACAAATACAAGTAAAGAATACCCACCTCCACATCAAAGGCACTCATCCCATGGCTAACTGAAATCTTTCTAAATAAACATTGCATTCTGCTGGCTCCAAAATAATGGTGGCACTTACGGCTTTGACTTGGTAATATAAACTATACCCTGTAGCAGCAGACATCAGGAAAATAAAAAGAATTATATATGAAAACCACAGAAGAAAGAGTCCAGGTCTTCCTTGTGAAATGCCAGCTCCAATCTGCACAGAGTCAGTGGTAAATTACCCACCTGTTTTCACTTACTTAACATTAAAAAACACTTATACATCATTACACTTTTGTATCATATTAGTGAAAATGAATGCTGGAGTAATATGAGGTAAACATTGCTAATGTGGGAGACGGTTGTTTATATCTTCCAATGATAGGATTAACTATGGCAGTGATAGATACACCATGCTCCTTTGAACCCCAGCTCATGGAGGTACAAAGAGACCAGCTAGGCCAAAACAGGCTTTTCTCCTGCTTTTTGAGATCACTGTAACAAAGCAGGTTTGCTCACTTAAAATGGCCTGTCACTACCCTGAGTGGCAACCTGGGGATCCAGAGAGTTGTATGCATTTGATCAACTTTAATATTGTTTTCTGTCACGTATAAATCTTTTTCTCTTTAACACAATTTGAAAGCAAGATAAGGAAGTGGCTCATTTAATGAATATTTTGCTAGTGCATTTCTTACAGCGGTTGACAGGCACTCGGTTAAGTTTTCCAACACTTCCACCCCTGAAGTTTGAAAATGTCAGAGTCTGAGTTAGAGCAGACCATGGAGAGCCCACCGGTGTCAGCAGTAAGGCTCCCACTGAATTCGTGAGGTGTTTTATTGGCCCCACCTGCCCATAAAACACCAAGCAGCAGAGAAAGCAGCCATGAAATGGATGGCATCTGGGACACGGCATCTCTGGGAATTGCTGTGTCGAACCCTGAACTTCAGGGTAACATTGCATAAGCCATTCTGATGATGCAGCCTTAGAAGCCATGCACGCTTGCCTACCACCACCACTGCCTTTTGGGGTCATAGAGTCATAGAATGGTTAGAGTTGGAAGGAACCTTAAAGATCACTGAGTTGCAACCCCCCTGGGTTGGACCCTTTATCACACTGTGTGGTGCTTGGAAGGGCTGATGTTCCTGTCCTGAGGGTAGGATTACTTTCATGTTATCCCCACCCAAGTTATGTAAATAGAATGGCACCAGGACCATGTATTTAATATTCCATGAAACCATCTGTGCTCAGCAGTGGCTTTCCATGGGTGAGGGTTGCAGAGCAACTCTCCTCAGGTGCCTGCCTCCTCATCCTCCAAAAAAAGGGGAGGACAACAGCAGAGCCTGAACAGAATTAAATTAACTCACACCACCCACTTCTTCTCATTAAACCCAGGCAAATCTCTTTTCTGCAGATGGCTCATGAGGCTTCTCCACTTCTATGCCCCCGTAGGGATGCCCACCCCTGCCCAGCAGGCCTCTGGAGATGTCCAAGGGGCCAGAAGCGATGTGAAAGCTGATGGCAGGCTGATGCTGCTCCCCCTCTACGAGAGGCAGCACACCTCCATGGGGCATCTCCCTGCCAGGGCTCTGGAAGGTTCAGACTAATCTTCAAGAGGGAAAAAAATATAAAGCCTATCTGAAAAATGGAGAAGAGATAATAACACTTGTGGCTGTACAAGCGAAGATAACAGCAAAAATAATCAAATCTCATGCTCCTGGGAGGAAACTAATTGCACACAGGGGTCAGGAAGACATTTTCATCCACTGTAGAGCATTGCACAGTTGGCTGCTGCGTTGTTATTATGAAAGAGGGAAGTGGAAGGAGGAAGGGGGAGTTTGCTTGTGTTGTTACTTTTTATTTTTTATTTTTTTTGCTGATGGAAAGGCAAGAGCGGCTCTTGTTTGCCCTTAAGCATCAAGAGCTGGCTGGCGTCAGAGACATAGTACCGGGCTGGTTGGATATAGTATGGCAACACTGATGTGTCCAATGGATTGGGAAAGTGGGCTGCATCTCTCCATGCACACACATCTGCTATCCCTCACTTGTGAATGTTACTCCAGATGGTAATCAAGAAGGTGGTTTTATAACCCACATTAAGAGGACTGTCTGCTGACAAGTTATGTGTTTTCTTCCCTTGAGTACATGCTGTTAAGATGGATAAGTGCAAATGGTTGAAATTTGGTTGTTAACTCTGAATAATAATAATACTTTGCATTTCTATTGCATCTTCCATCCTAGGATCTCAAAGCACTTTGAAAACACTAATTAACTGAATCTTACCACACTGCTGTGAAGCAGGTAATTATTATTACCATTTTTTTTTATGGAAAAAGAAGGTTTGTCATAGTGAAAGAGAGTTTTCCTGGGTCACCAAAGAACCAAAATAGTCAAGAAATGATGATGACTTCTCAAAGTAAATTAGAAACATTTCATTAATTTCCTGGAAATTAATTTTTTTTTTTTTCAATGAATAAATTAAGCCAAACTTCACACATTTTCAACTTTTGAAAACGTCTTTTTTTGGACTAAAGTACTAAAAAGAAACTACAGACCTTGCGTTTTTTCCCTCTCTTGCTGAACAACCAGAAAGTTATCAATCAAGAATGAAAATGGGCTATGGAAAGCTGAGTTAGCCAAAGAAATAGTTTGATGACTGAAACTAATTAGTAATAAGAATATGGTGCAAACCCATGCCAACTTCAGTGCCAATTCTCATTCTCTTTGACCTCATTAGATAGTTCACTACTATCTTTCCTCCACCCCCAGCTCCCCCCAGAAAAAATGCAAACTGTTTGTGAGGACTACAAAGCTTGTTTTTCTCCTGCTTTTCTATTTTTTTCTTCCTGTCATCTCTTTAAAAACACCCTCTAAATGTGCTGCTGAAGGCTGAGACTTCATAGACAATAGGCTCATAAGCTTGCGTAAATGAGAAAAAGAGAGCAAGACCAAGTTTCCGTGTTGATTTTTGCCCATTGCTTAATATTAGTTATTTGATTTTCAGACCCAGAATCCATCCTTAAATTAGAGGAAGATGTTATGGTCCCGTCAAAGAATCGAAGACAAATTCTGCTAATCCTTCTGAGAGGTGAGACAATGGTAATGGGAGGTAAGGAATGACGTCTGGGTGGGCAATATTGCCTGTTCATTTCCTCGGCTTAGCTGCTGATTGTCACTCTTGTGCCTTTGAGATGCCCATAAGCTTCCAGGGAGACTACATGAAGGTAGAGCAGCTTAATTATGTAGGCTGCTATTTACTAGGTTTCAGCTGAATCCATCAAACTAACTTTGCTTTAACCTGAGCCAGATTTGATTATGCAGCCAATTTATTGACTGGTTTCTCCTTTGGCAGTGCATCCTTTGATTTAGATACAGATACTTACCTACTTGAAAAGTAGTGGTGTTATGACACAATTTATATTTTAAAAAGCAATATTACACAGAACATAATTTTAAAAAACAAACAAACAAACAACAACAACAAAAAGCCCTTTGAATCTAGAATAATGGCTACCTGTAAGGCAGTAGCTCACTTGAGAGATTTTGCTCAAGTAACTTATAACTATCAGCAGAACCCCCTAGGGAATTACCGCTGTTTTTGCAGAAGCTGTTTGCAGTGGAATAAACAGACAAGTGCTCTATATATCATTTTAAGTAAGACAAATAAAGTTCTGCTTCCTCCTTACAACGATGTCATTGTCACTTATATAAGAATAATTCTGTGTGACTTTTTATGAATCTTTCCCCTGTGCAGAAGTACAATGGCCTAATTTCCTACACTGCGTATTATAAATAAACGTCCTTCTTCAGCAATCTATAGCCAAGCTGAAATCATCTCACCACGAACAGAGCAGTCTAGAAATGCTAAGGTGCATTCGAGCACCAGTGATGGGTGGCTGGAAACCTCATCACCCCAGAAGAGGGTATGTGCATACTAGCCCCTTCTCTGGGAGTGTTTCTTATGGCCCTCTCTCTGTACTTCCGTTCAGAGATCAGTCAACATGAAGGCCTGGGAAAGCCACTCCTTTTGTCATAGGTTCCCCTTGCAACACATGGCATAGCTGGGAGACAGTTTAATTTACTTTGGTTTCTCAAAGAGGCAACATCAAATGCGTGGTACTTGAGAACATGGAAGAGAAAAGAGCATAACCCCCTGTTTCCCATATAACCACCTTCTCCTACTGCTATGAAGAAACTCTCCAATGGCAAAAAAACGTTAAAAAAATAATAAAAAAAGCTAGAAACTGTTATTCAAAATGTAATTTTAACACATTGTGAAGGGCTTTTAAGGGGAAATCTGTGTGGGGAGGGCCCTTCTCTCTCTAAGGCTCCAGCTAATGTAGCTGGCTGCCCAGGGGAATGCCAGAGGGAGAGAAAATGGGAGAAATGATATTAAAATGGTGGGAACGTTATTTTATAACTTAAAAAAAAATATTTGTTTTCCCCAGAGTCTTTCAGGTTGGTTTGCTCTTCTGGCTGTGTTTGATCTGCCAATAGCAAAGCCCATCTCTGCAGTGATTGTGGAGTTCTGTCTGATAATCCCTGAGTGCCGTGAGTACAGGGATTTCACTTCATACATCATTTCCAGTGAATACCCTCAGTACAAAGCACAGAAGAAATTTCTCTCATACACACATGCACACACAGGTCTGTGTGTGCATGCATACATGTGTATGTGTCCACATGAATCATATCACACTTGTCAGGGAAATACCCTCTAGCTCTGGTTAAATTCATGTGATAAATTGCATTTATCCTGTGTCTTTCAGTGCCTCACCTGCACTGCCTGATAATCTCTCTGCCTGGATTTGTTCTAATGTTCTGAACCTCTGAGGGCAGCTTCAAAAAGGTTGCCATTAAAACAACTAAAAAAAAAGCCCCAACCAACAGACTAACAATTCTTTTTCTCCTTCTTAAGCAGAAGCAGCCTTGTTTCTCCTCACCTTCTCACGAAAAAAAAAAAAAAAAGAAAAAGAAAAAAACCCCAAACCCAAACAACCAACTCAAGTCCCCAGACTAAGAGCAGACACAGAATAACCTATTTAAAGTCCAGTATTTTACAACCCAGCAAGGACTGGAAAGGGCTGTTGAAAGGCATACTGGAAATGGAAGAATTCTAATGGGGCACAGTTGAGCATTTAGTTCTGATGTGTCAGATCTTAATATGATACCTTTTTGAACTTTCTAGAGGTTTCTACAATGGCAGAAGTTTTGATTCTTCAGCCTTTTGAGTTCTGCATAAATCGACTTTGTGAAAACTAGAGGGAGACTCACTTTGTAAGTGAATAGATAATAATATAAGGACACAAAAAGTCTATAAATGCCCTTCAGAATTTGTGCATAGGGAGTTGAAAATGGTGCACAGGAGAAGCATGAAAAATCTGCAGCTCCTCTTGAGACCATTTACATGTTCTTTCACTACTTGGAACTGATCTGGCCATCCTAAACTCACAGTGAAGATGCCCTCAATCCTAGTCTATCAAGACTTCCCTATACTATTTTAAGGTAGTTTGAAATCCATGCATGAGAAATTTCAATGTTAAGTGCCATATGTAAGTCTTCATTTTGCTGGCATTTTATTTGTATCTCCTGGTCTTTCGTGGCTTTATTGCATTACAGAATGAATTGACAGTAAAATAATCTTAGCTTTTATATATAAAGTAAGATACCTAATTAATGGACCACTGAGAAATGAGGACAAAAGACTGGAAGAAGACTCCTGAGTCATATAAATCCTCATAAACATGTGGCTCTGTCTCACCTGACCAGTATGGAGGCTGTAGGAGCTGTTGGTGAGCCAGTGTCGCCTCCCTCCTGCAAGAAACTGCCAGAGTTTCCTTATTCTATGGGTGGGCGAGGGGCACGGCACGTGTGTCACCACCCTCCACCACTTTTAGAGGTGGTTTATTTGTTTAGGGAAGTTGACAGGACTCAAACTGATATCTCCTCCTTGAGTAGCTGTGCCATCCTGTCCCATGTGAAGTTTTATCTACTCTCATTCATATCTCAACAAGATAACCTGTCTCTTGACAGCCTATTCTAATATCCAGCTCATCTGTTTTAAGGAAAAAAATCATGGTACCTAGCCTAAACTTTTTCTTCCTTTGTTGGAGGCTTCTGCTTCTTGTTCTACCTACTTGTACTAATGTGAAGAATTCCCTTACTTCATTAAACGCACTTCTACATAATGGTAATGTCCCCAGTGAGTGATCTCTGTATAAATTCAGTTCCTCTGATATTTTCCTGTATGTCTTATACTCTGATCTCTGTATCACTTGGTGGTTAATTTCTGTATGTTCTCCAGTACGGTATCTACATGCTAGGACGACCATAACCTGTTTTGGTTTGCATCATCCCAGATTTACACAGTTGCCATACCACTCTTCTGCATTTATACGAGACTTCTTTTTAATTGCATACAGGAATATCACTGCTGTAATTTACTTGGGTTACAGCACAAGTGTGAGTTTCATCAAGTAGATAGAATAATACTCTCAAGCTCTTTCACTTACTGGTTTCTAGATAAGTCCTCTTCGGCTATATCTCTATCTTTTATTGACACTCTCAGAGTATTATATTTGTTTAAATCCTTGTTCAAATTGCTCATGGACATAAACTTGCTGTATTTTCTGAGTTATCTCTTTTTTGGTCACTGGACTTGTACATGCAGCATTTCTGAGATGTGAAATATAAACCTGCAAAACAAGAGCACAGTTATAAGACAAGTGACCCTGACTGAAAGGGTGGCTGTGAAAACTGATTACACAGCAAATTGCCCATCTGCACAGATTCAGAATAAGAACATTTCAAAGCTCATTTGTGGGCTGATGTTGCCATTTAATGCAGTTTCCAACAAATCATTCATAAAATTAATGGCCACAACCGATGCTTGTTTCTCTCAAGCTCTTCTGTGAAAAATAGTTCTTCCATTGATTCAGGAAGATATGTAAAGGAATGGATGTTATCTGAAGAAAATTGAATGAAGTAATCTTCACACAACCGCAGATACTTGGGCTACTGGCAACATACCGTGTTACTGTATAATTTAGTTCTTCACAGTGCACCCATCAGTTTTCCTGCTATTAATGCAGTTTTGTTCTGTAGCTTTCAAAAGTGTTCCTAAAGAAACCTGTCATTTGTCTCCCTGCTAAATGTCCCCAACACTAACTTATTGGCCCCACGCATGGCGGTTTGAGAAGAAATAGCCTTGGCTTTTTCTTCAACTTCTCTACTGCCCATTGTGGCCCAGAATATCTTTTTATATCCACTGAAAAAAAAGGACTTTGCAGCTTATGTCCCATGAGTAGAAGCGCCGCTTCTAATTTCCCATACCCCAACTACCTCCTTTTCCACAACTCCAATTTTGTAGGGACTCTGCCTTAGAAATTAACCTCTTCTGCTGATAGTAGAATTACACAGAGACTTTGCAAAAGGTTTCACAAACCAATTACTATTTACTCTGACTAACATGAGAAGTGTTCGATTCTAATGAAACAAATAACGTCTACTGTTTGTTTCCTGATTCCTCCGGGTACCTTTCCAGCTTAGGCTAGATGTCATTTAACATCAATTTCTTCCCTTTTCTTTTGGATGGGTACCCTTCTAAGTCTTAGAAATCTATCTCCCTCCTAAGCAGATAGTTTACTTCTTGAGATAGATAGTTTTGGAGTTAAAAAATTTCTCTCCTCTAAAGCATGTCTCTCTGGCACTTTTCCTGCCCAAGGGTGCCGTGTCACTGTAACCTCCCCCTGAGACTCTCAGGCTGTGGTTTCACGGTGTAAACTGTTGGTCCCTGGTATTAGCTTAACCCACAACTTTTGTATCCAACCATCATTTCTTACTTCAAATTTCTTACTGCAAATGGTACTGGTTTTCAGATGTCCTGGCACAACTGCATGTGGGACAGAGCTGTGAACAGTACCAGCATCCACCTTCTAAATCATGTACCTGCATCCCACTCCCACTCATAAATAGCAATACTAAAACACAGCCCCAGGTTCCATGCTTTTTGAAATCTAGTATTAACAATTAATCAATCCTTGTTGCAGGAAGATTTTCTAGCCAGAACACAGATCTTTGGCAGGAAGATTCACAAAAAATTAGTATTTGTCACGAACTGGAGGAACCATCCTTCTTGTGCCAATAGCTTGTAAGTCACAACCTGGTCGGAGACAGATAATCAGGTCTAACACTATGCGCTGGTTTTGGCTGGGATAGAGTTAATTTTCCTCATGGTAGCTAGTATGGGGGCTATGTTTTGCAGTTTTGCTGAAAACACCATTGATAGCACAGGGATGTTTTAGTTACTGCTCAGGAGTGCTTACAGAGTTAAGGCCTCTTCCACTCCTCACACCATCCCACCAGTGAGTAGGCTGGAGAGATCCGTTGGGAAGAGACACAGCTGGGACAGCTGACCCCAACTGACCATACCATGTGATGTCACGGACAGTATATAAAACTGAGGAAAGAAGAAGGAAGTGTTTAGAGTTCAGGGTTCATATGTTCGGAGTGCTAGCATTGGTCTTCCCAAGTAACCATTATGTGTGATGGAGCCCTGCTTTCCTGGGAATGCCTGAACACCTGCCTGCTGATGGGAAGCAGCGAATGAATTCCTTGTTTTGCTTTGCTTGTGTGGGCCGCTTTTGCTTTACCTGTTAAACAGTCTTTATCTCAAGGCATGGGTTTTTTTCACTTTTACTCTTCTGATTCTCTTCCCCATCTGCTCACTGGGAGGGAGAGAGTGACTGTGTGGTGCTTAGTTGCCACCTGGAGTTAAACTGTAACACTCCATCTCGTTAGCATGAGAGGGTGAGACTGTACTGTGTAGGACAGCTGCAGTACCCAAGGATTCCCATAGTATATAAGGAAAACTGGATTTCACAGAAAAATTATAGAAAGGGAGATATGCGCTAACATGAAGAAACAGTTTTGCAGAAAGCTGCTTTGTTGTTACAGAGATTTCAGTACTGATTGGGAATGTAACTTAATTAAAGTCTCCCTGCCTGATTGTGATCACAGACTAATTTTACACTGGCATAATTCCATGAACTTCCATGCTATTGATATGAGTGTAACTCAAAGACTCAGATCCTGAGCACTCCAGATCACTGGATCATTGCATAGCTACCTACATGTATCATGTTGTGTACTATACATTAGTGATTTCCTGTAGAAAATGTGTTACACAGGATCCTAGTTCTAGACTAATGTCTAGAACCGCATAATATGTCCTAAGATTCATGAGCAATTAATTTATCTCTTTACTTTTTCTTACCTTTTTCGTGATGCAGTCATTCACTCTAAAATCTCTTCCCTGGGTAAAAAGTAAATGTCTTTTAGGACTCCAGACAACCCTGAAATGTGAACTGTCTTCCTGAGTCAGCAGAGACCCTGAAACAATGGTCCTGAGGATGTCAACTCCCTCAAATTATTTTAAGTCCACCATTAAAGCCTCATAAGTTTCTTGTCATCATCATGATCTAAGGTACTAGTGTCCACATGAAAAGGAAGAACATGGACACAGTCAGGGGATCCTGCACGTGCAGTCACAACTAAGATGACCTTTGGTTTCATGAGTGGATGTGCTGAGCATACCTGCAGATCTGATGGGAATATCTTGATTTGCTTTCGCTGCGGTTTCACCCATGACACGAGCAAGCAAAGGGAAAGCACAGAGTCCAGTTCAGCGCACAACAAAAGGCGACAAAATCTCAGAAACATATGCCAAGGTAACCCCAAAAAATCAAATCCAGTTGGCATACATATTTTTGCAAAGCCCTGTCATCCAGTTAGCACAGCAAAATATTGAGATTATTCTACATGCTCTCAGGGAAAGTCCCAGCTGAGGATGTCAGGGAGTGGCTCTGTTGGGGAGCAACTCTGAGCAGCTTGGGAGGATTTCCAAATGCATACTCAAGCAGAGAAGAAAACCATGTCTGGTCATTTTTAGGAGGCCATAGATGCAAAAAACACATATTTGCTACAAGGAGGCTGTTGCCATGACATTATGTTCTTGTGTCTCAAAATTATTTGAAGACACCCTGCTTTTCCTCAGTTCTCCTCTTGCTGCTTCAGTTCCTCCCCAGCCAAGGCTGAGTTCAAAGATCACCCAATTAGTAAAAGGAAGTAGAAGACAAATATTTCCATCCTGTTCCCTTACCTGATCAATACAGTTTAATAAAAGACAAAATTTCAAAGGGCTTTACTGTGTGAAAAAAAATCTTTAGGCTCACTATCAGGAAAGAACCATTCAAGTTAAATGCAAGTAGATAGTTTCAAACATAACCATATGGACAACAATTTAAAGCTGGGCCAATCAGCCTTTGAAAAGACAAGACTCCCCACACAACAATATCTTTGTTCTTTTCCAGCCTACTGCCTCCGTGGCTGCAAAAATGTAGTCCTGGTTTTCTTTACAGTGAACATTCTAAGATGCTTCTCCTTTCTTACTGTCTCCCCCAGTGCTTTTCTGCCAGCTCTAATAGATTAACATCCAGCTGGTCAGGTTGCTACTTTTGGGGTGGGAAGGCCAATATTACCTTGTCAGTGTAGCTCCCTAAATGTCAGCAAATCTGTGGTTTATCACATCAGCGTTCAAACAGTGAGGCTCTCTAACAATGCACAACACATATTTTGCAATTTACTTCCCCACTATTTCAATTTATTTCCTTTTCTTTTGTGTTTGGAAAAGGCACTCTTCTCATAATCTCCACCCTGACCTGACAGTGAGCTTTAACTCTCTTTGAAGTCCTCTGCAGTTCTCTTTTGATGAAGTGAATGGGAGGTCACAAAATTACCATTGCACATCATTAGCATGTTTTATACTTACATATTTATGTTGCTTGATAGTGCCCCCTTATATCATGAAAAATTCTTCTCTAATCCCAGGAGGAAAAGAGCTTCCTGTAATGTCAGCTCACACTGTGATTTCTTCATCAGTGCAAAATTCTGGTTTTATACATATGGCTTCTTGATTCAGGAAAAAAGAGTTCTGGGTAACAGGAGGGCCAAGCTTCCTGATTATCCATACCCTTATTGACCATACAGCATGATACAACATACTCTGAGTGGAAGCGCAGGTTGGATATTTTTCAGCCCAGTGCAGCAGTTATTTTGTGCAAACACAGCAAGCTCCTGCTTTCCCAATCTCTGATGGAAGTATTCGGAGTGGTGGTACACTAGAGAGAGAGGAAACTAATTTAGATTTTGAATAGAAGTGGATGTCAATTATATGTGCTTTTAAAAAAGATTGTTTGAACCTCATGCTTGGAAGGGAAAGTGTAACAAGCCTTGATCAGGTTTTTTTACACTTTTTTTTTGCAAGTTAGCCTCATATGTGAAACTTAAGGGTTTAAAGATTTAAATTCAGCTGACCTATCTCTGCATAAACAAAGGGGCTATGAGCAGGGCTACAAAAAGAACTTCTTAGATTTAGTTTTGTCATGTTTTCTTGGGTATATTTGGGATGTTTGATCATATCAGAATAGTTTCAGTTTTTAAGGGAGTCTAGCTGCAATCATGCATTCACTGAGGATGCATGGATATTACTGACAGCACAACTTAATTCCCAGGGCAAATTCCTCCTTGGAGTTTACACAGGATAGAATATTTCTCATGGTGTTTATGTACCATGTCTCTGTTGTTAGTGTATACAGGGGAGCCCTCGAAATTGTGGTTGGAACAGAAATGGGCCAATTACACCCCAGTCATCAAAGATTCACAGTGATATACACTACTGGCCGATAGTCACTCTTACATCAGGCACAAGATTTTAGACACGATTTTTAGAACCATGTGCAGCATAATAATACTAGAAAATGCAATGAAAATAAAAGAAAGACTTTTTGGAACTAGAGCTCTCTGTGCACCCCTGTCCATACAAGTGTTTGCAATGACATCAGGTGTAACACTGAACTGAACTGCACATGCCATGGCAGGTTTTTTAGGCAAGGATACAGTAAGATTTACTGTATTATGTAAAAATACCTATTTTTTGCCATAATTTTTTATTTGTGTAGTGACAGACCTTGGCACAGTGACAGGCTCAGTACAAGAACATATGAAAGCAGAGAGAGACATACTTAAATGTCTCATCATAAAAGCTAAGACAGTCTCAGGCGCTTACAATACTGCTTAAGTTCAAAGGAGCAATGACCACTTCAGGCCAGCCAAACTTTGTCTAGTTCTCTTCAGAGAAAGTGAATAGGTGGTACCAGTTACCTTTTGCTTTTTTAAATTTAGGTAGGGACCACGGCAGGGAGCCTGAATATGGTCCAATGCCTCTTGTCCAAGAAACGCGCAAACTAAAGTAAGATGACATGCAATGACACAGTAGCAAGGAGTGGTAAGGAGTAGATGGGTGATAAAACAGAAGAAACCTTTTTTCTCCCAAGGCCAGTAATGCTCTCTCCAGAAAAGCAAGGCTTGCTTGTACAGGATTCAAGGAGGCAGAGTTCAGCCAGGGTTACAATCTAGGAACCATCTGAGATTTCAGGGATCCTAGAGTTGATGAGAAAATCTGTTCTGGAATGATGTCTGGCAAACCTGTTTCAATCAAAACACAACTTGAAATGATCAAAGTTTCATCAGCATTTGGATTTATGTTGGGGCAGGAGACAATAGAGAGTACTAACAATGACAT
Source organism: Nycticryphes semicollaris (assembly GCA_013400055.1). NCBI lineage: Eukaryota > Metazoa > Chordata > Aves > Charadriiformes > Rostratulidae > Nycticryphes > Nycticryphes semicollaris. The sequence continues at coordinate 265,768 of VXBJ01005657.1, forward strand.
GAACGTTTGGTTCAGTCTTTCCCAATGAGACACTTTTAATGAAAAAAATGTATTGTGTTACCCATCTGCAATTATTATTAGATTAACTTTTGGGTTGATTTGTTTTTTTGAAAGTAAACCACCTTTATTTGAAAGCAATTCTGAAGCTGAAAAGCTGTTCTGAGATGTAGAAAAATCAAATATCAACAATTTACAATCTTTAGAAAAAATAAAATCTTACTCTTTTTGCAGTCTTTTCCTTTTATCTTCCAATAAAACACACATGCTTGCCCTTTATAACATAAAAACACATAACAATATGAATCTTTCTTAAGAAAAAAAACCCACAAACAAAGAAACAATCTCTGTTAAAGCAAAATTCCTCATTTACGATTCTGTTCTTTGGGAGAAGGGGAGAGAGACAGAATCATGTTTGACAGATATTGCTCACTTTGTTTACTGCACTGCTGGGAGGTGCTGTATTGACATACTCAGGTGATGAGGGCAGAACAAGAAAGTTAGTCAAGAAAGTAGCAGGGAAAGGAGGAAAACAAGCAGCTAGGGTTAGCTTCGAGACCAAAGGGATGCTAATAGAAGGATAACATACCTTGAATTATGGCCAAAGAGATTTTAGTAGTAGTATCAGGGAAATATTAGAGAAACCTTCTGCAGATATCCAGATGACCAAACTTGAGGAGGTGTGAATAGTCATAGTATGAGATGCTTAAACCATGTGCAAGCAATACAGCCTCTCTGAGCTAATGCTGTGAACAGGGTTTGGCAGAACTTACATGTCTAGGTTTGAGAGCTCTGCAAACCACTTTGCTCTCTGGCTTCCAGGAACATAGCAGCAGCAGAAGCTGGCTGGGGTCTTGCAGCTACTCCTCCAGCTGAGGATGAGCCCCAGCCCCTGTCCTACAATGGTTGTGAAACGGGACAGGACAACCTACATGAAGGCCCAGGCCCTGCGCTTCATCAGGTCAGAGCTCATCTGTTGCACGGCAAATGCAACGATATTTTGCTGGCAGTGTAACTGCAATATAGGTGTACCTTTCATAGACTTGGGTGAGCTTCAGAGGGCATTTTTTTCTATGTGTTAAGCTGTAGAGTACTGTCCTTTACCTTGTTTTCATTTTCGCAGCCACCTCAAGAGTCAGCCCCATCTGCACAGCAACTTTCCTGAAATTACCAGGGCAAAGACCTTCCCAGATAAAATAAGTCCCCTGTCAGCTGTTCTGGTTCAGTACAGAAAACTAAAAATACTCATACTCACAGTTCTAAATGTACAAAATCAGAGGAATATAGGAATGAAGGTATATAGTGTATACTGCACACACGTTTTCTCATGCCTGCTTTATGTTGTCCACGGGGCAAGACCATTTGTTCCACATTATAGACGCAGTAACTGTGCTTTTGAAAAAACACATCATTCTCTATCCCATATCCAATTAAAAATATGTGCTATACATGCCTGTTTGCTCCTGACAACTTCTAACAGCTGGCTGAGATAGGGTTAGTGTCTTGATTATGAAGAGCTGTAGAGGGTAGAAGTTCCTACCTGATTTGAGAGCATCTGAAAATTAAAATATATAAGCCTTTAGCAAACTCACTGGTCAGGCTATGTGATCAGTGTCTTATCACCACAGCCTTGTTTGGGTATTTTGTGCTGAGACTTGTCAGATAACTAGCTACAGTGTGCAAGACAGAGTTAAAGGAATAGGGGTGGGGAGAAAAGGTTGAAGCAAAAAGAGAAGGATTTTCTTCTAAACAAACTGGAGAGTTGCAAGGATGAAGGACCGACCTGACAATGGCTGTAAAGTTGAGGAGCTCCCATTTCAGGGATGAGAAGTTGTTGTCCCCAGCCTTTTACTCCACGTGTTCGCTGTAGCTTAGGGGCACGTCACACACTTGTGAGAACTTTACCAGAGTGTTGATGCAATATTGTGTCAGTAACCAAGTGATTTGTTTTTCCTCTGGACATTGATTGAAGAAATTCTTATTACATTTTATAGCTTGCTTGGCCTTGGTATGAGAGTCAAGGCATAAATTGGACCATAAATTGGCCTATGTCAGAATCTACATTGAAATGACATCAAATACGTGTCATCGTGCTGGTGTTTCAGCTAACAGCAGGAACCTGACTCTTCCTGTCAACTTGATCAAATGCTAGACCCCCTCACATCTCTGCCATGTGGCACACTTTAACAGTTATAGTGAAGGCTGTGGACATATCTCCTGTGATGATATTGCAGAATGCTGCAGTAGGAAAATAAATCGTGTTTGTAAACCAAATTGATTTGCTTCGACTTATTGCAAAGTAACAATCTCCACTGTGAGCGTTGCAGGTATATGCATATAAATAAAAATTGACACCAAAAATATATAGATACACTGAAAGGAAAAGAGAGCATACATAACTGAGATATATTTATCCCACAAGTAAAGTGAGACTTGATAATTCATGAGTGGCAAAGATGCAGTTGAGTTATAGAGATCTTTCCTCTGGAGTGAAATAAATATAGCATCTCGATTCAGCCCATTATATAGCATGATTAATAGAAATGCAATGCTTTCAATAGGTTAGTTTTGTTTTGAAACATTTAGAGGTTATATTCTGTTCTTAATTTGCAAACTATCAAAAGTCCATATGATGATTTGAATTTAAAATCTACGTTTCGGTAATCGAGATTTTTTGGGGGGCAATTTCTATTTACGACTATGCAAAAAGAAATCAAACTTATTTTAGTTAGAAACTGGAGTTTACCTAGTTGTAAGTTAGTAGCTCCATCTTTGTTAGAAACCTATAGCATAGCTTATTGTAAGATAAAATCTACAGCACTTAATGAGACACCTTTTTGGCTAGTTGATTTTCAGATGAGCAGCTACATTGCATTTGAGGTAAGTCAACATTTGACCAGCACCTCCACCACCGCTGTGAGGACCGGCCAATTCCCACCCATTTCACTCTGCATCTAGCAGTATTTTACCTTTCCTAAACTCATCAGCCCTCTGTTGCTAAACACTAAGAAAATTGCAGGCAGGAACTCGGCATTACTACAGCTGGAGCATTTTGCAACACAGTGTATACACAACAAGCTTCTCCCCAATGGACTTTGCCTACTGCCATCCATGGAAACAGATGGCAGCCAAGTGCAAAATACCAAGCCATGGAAGGTGGCCTGGTGTTATTTTATGACTGTCTTTCTAAGTTAGTATCTAGCTTCTATTTCAGCTACTACATACCATGTAAATGTCAGCACTATTAACTACTCGCTTATAACTGTAACAGAAAACTCTCAGTAATGTGCCTGTTCAACCACCCTAAATCGTAAGACCTTCCCATGGGCCAAAACCCAGCTACCTCACAAAACTGCCAAAACCTTAGCTTTTCCATTGCCAACACCAACAATGCCGTGAGGTTCTTTTAGTATAAAACTAGTAGCATACAGAAAACCGAAAATGTTGAGACAGCATTGAGGAGTAACTCTATTAACTCAAGAGAGTTGTATGACTGTCAAAAAGAGAAAAGAACCAGACCTACAGAAATCCATATGGAAGTGAAAAACAGAGGGATAATGGCATATACTGCAGAATCAGTTTCTATTAACCTAGTTCATTAGAAAATTTAATTGAAGCCTGTCAGAATCTGGAAGAACATCCCAAAAGTTTCCTCACCAGAGAACTGAACCTTATCTATAGGTCTGAGAAAGGTGCAGTGAATGATGTGCCACATACATGGCTGAAATATCCCACACAGTAAACTGCTGAAAGGGGAAATGCAACTAGATATTTATGTCGCTCAAAGTTTTGTGTGACATATCAGGAATGAGGGACCTGTTTGTCATCTCTGACGAGTCAGAAGGAATTCTAGAGCAGAGAAGCACCTTGAATCCACTGTAAATCCTCTGCCTTGTTATCATTCAGTGATCTGCAGGGCTGCAACAGAAGAGATGCTATCTTTGTTTTACTGTTCACACAGCTGTAGGAATTGTATCTGTGCCCACAAGTCTAGCTCTATTTAAGGGTCTTCAGGGCTGCTATTCTGAAACTGAGCTCAGGGCAAGAACGCCGAAACACAAAACACTTCCAGGAAAAAAGGCTGAAGTGACTCCTGCAAACTGTTAATCAGATCTTCCTGTACAAATCTGCTCCTTGTGCCTCAGTGAAAACAGAACTAAATTATTTGCTCTGAGATGGACACTTTGAAAAACAACTCCCAATTTTTGTGCCTGGCCCCCCCCGCTGTGTTCCCCTCCTCTCTCTTCTTAAGCTTATTTTAAATAATTTTTGATATGCATGTTGCTCTACAGGACAGAAATAGGATCATGTAGATAGAATTATCCAACTGTTCTACATCATCTCCTATTACTCTTTTGCACCTGTAACATAAAAACCCTTTAATTCTGACAACTTTTCACTGAAAAAATGGAAAAAAGAGACAGATAAAGTGTTGGCAGAATCATTTTCAAAATTACAAAGTCCACTGTCCAGCTCACCAAACAAACATAAAAAAAAATCCTCTACTTAGAGTTTTCTTGAATTAACTATGACTTAGAAATGAGTAACCCAGGAGAGAATTTCTTCACAAGATTCACTGCAAGAAGGTCTCTGATTTTAATTCAGGACTCTGAGATTGAAGTACTTGCAGAAAACTGAGTAAAGGCTTGAGTACATTCCTTCACTAAGGTTTTGAAACTTACTCCACCCTTTTCTCTAAAGAAAATCTGTCCTAAGCCAGGAATTCTGAACAAACAAAGGAATGAGCAGATTTTCTAGATCTGTGGTGTCCACAGCAAAGAGAAGTGTTGTCAGCAAGATGGCTTTGGCTCCCTGGTTATGATCTCTGCTGCCTCAAACCACCATAGAGCTGCCAGGAATCTTATGCTGAATGGACATAACCATCTGCCCAAGTTACCCTCCCTCTGGAGCACTTTCTCATGCCCCGTGTCTCCCACCACACCAGCCAATAGGCAGCACTGCAAGCAGAAATTTTGACTGACCTGGAGCAATTCTCCAAAGACCTTGGCTAACCTAGGTGATACTGCTCAGCTGAAATCTGAATAAATAAGCTTTGCAGCATGATGTGACTGTCACCATCCCTGCAAAAGGCTTCCATGTCAGAAGGCTGGCATGAAGATCTGCAATGCATTGCAATGATTCTGATGATTTCTCTGCAGGAAACCAATTTCTATTAAGAATTATTAAAATAGTGAGGCTGGTAAATGGCCAACACTACACTTAGTAAAATTCCATGTTGAGTTCTTTGTAAATCTGTCAGGCTTTAGCACTGTAGACCAAAATTGTCCATGGTAGCTGCCTGCTTCAAATGAACTATTAAGGGCAACTTTAAAATAGAAGAAAGTAGCCATTTTCTGAAATATGCTTAAGCAAAATACACATTTCAATTGACAGAAATTTAATTTACTTTGAATATAGTGTCCCCATACTGTGGGCACAAGACCTAAAATTTGCTGGGAGGGTTGTTTTAAGGAAAGGAGAGAGCTAGTTGTGGGAAAAAATTGCCTGGCCAGGTAGCTGAAAACGATATTACATGCAAGCACTCACCTGTGGTAGTGGAAATAAGGTTTGACAGGCTCCTAATTTTTACTGGACCTTTTTACAAGTTTAATAACATACTTTAAGTACACTTTTTGGCATAACGTACATCTTTTCACTAATCTTGATGGTTGTTCAAAGGGAGAATCAGAGCTCAGAGAACTTCCTCTTTCTTTTCCTTTACCAAAATCCCATTGTGTGGGTTTACCTTGTTGGAAAGCAGAAATCATGCTGAGGGCATTCATATGCTCAAAGCCTGGAGTAAAGTGACATCATGGCAATGTCGTCAGTCAGCAAGCGTTTGAGAGCAGCTTTTTCTAGTGGGATCCTTTGGAAATTGGAATGAAGAATACAATAAGCTCAGTAGAATATGCATTCTGGTAAATATTGTAACAGTCCCAGGGAATATATCAACAAGTTCTACAAGTTAGGATTAAAATGCAACCATGAGATTAGCATTCACTGTTAAATCCCACCTATTTCAAGGACTTTTTCACCAGAACTGTTGTTCTGGCAGACTAAAGCATGTGTCACAGCTGCTGCTTCTCTGTGCGTGCTCCCAGAGGCACTCTGCTACCTGAACACTCTGCAGGGAGGAGATCTCAAGCAAATGGCATTGGGGCATTGGTTCCCACAGCTTCTTTTCCAGAGCATTTACTAGTGCGACCATAACATAGTATTCAAAGACTCAGGTGCACGGTTCCCAAGGTACACCACAATTTCATTCATTCAGCACAATGCAAATGAATTAATGGTTCATGTGAATGCTTATGTCCAAATGAGAGATGTTATCCTTTTCTCTCTTCTTGAATCTGCTTGTTAAAACCCTTCACACGTGTACACACAGCACTCAGGTCTTACAAATGCCATATCCTTGGTGATCCACATTGGATGAACCAAAAAAGAGATTGAGTGAAACTCAAAGAAGCAAAGACATTTGGACCAAAGGCTGAAATTAAATACATAACACCTAGTTTTGCCCACAGGGAGCTCAGGGCAGCAGGCATTCTTACCTATCATATACTCTGTAATTTTGGGTCATAAACCAGGGACTTAAGGATGGTATCTGGGCCTTTACCCTCAGTATTCTCACTTTTGTCAGTTTAAAGCTGGAACCAGTGCATTAGCTGAAGGGATTGTGTGTGTGTGTGGTTTAATACACATTTAATATAGCTCCTGGGAAAGCTAATGGAGTTGCCTTGGGGAGTTGAGCAACCTCCCAGTGCGCTCTGCATAAATCTTCTTTAGCTGCAGGTGAACAAAAAGTTATGTTAAGTGCAAAAGTGAAGGTAACAGCTGCTGAATCCCTTTTGCTGGCCTACGGAGAATTGGTACTGCATGTTACCAGATGATTGGTGCTTTCTTAACCTCTTCTAACCTGTAAAAATAAGAGGAAAAATTGAAGCTTTGGGGAAAGAATTTCTCTCCTAGTAGAATTTTCTCTTATTCACCAAGGACAGTAGCTTAAAAAATTATTTGGAAAGAAATTCAGCTAGAAAATGTCCAGGACACTACAAATGCAGTTTTATAAGACTCTTTCTTCTTACTTTCCTTTTTTTTTTTTTTCCCTTGAAGAAGATAACTTGGTTTTATACTTTACTGTCTTATTAACAGAATGCATTTTGGAAGTCTGCCACTGTTAACAGTATCAGAAGGATTTAGGGCTGCTGAAATACACTTGAAGATTTAATTCTGCTGACTTCAGCTCTGATCCGAAGTAAAAACTGTAACCATAGATTAAATGTTTAGAGCCAGATATTGCAATTGCTGCTTCTTGTCGTAAATCCTTGTGTCTATTGCTGTTTCAGACAGCTCTCTGCGGGCCTTTGGCAGTGCATGCAGCACAATGCTCCTGTTGTATAAGGTTCTTCACCAGGGACCAATTCTCAAAGTCTTCTCTCCATCCTTCCTCATAAAATTCCCAGTCGCCTGAGTGAGAACCTTGAGACACAGGGGTGCAAGGCTGCCCCACAAACATAATTCCCCTGCCACGCTGTATAAACCGAGATGACTACCTGTTTTTTGTAATGCCTGATCTTTGCTTTTCAAAAAAGGCATTACAAGGGTGGGGGGATAAGGACCTTTTCAGACTTTATTACTCTCTTAGGAGAGCCCACTAATAAAAGCAAATAATCAATACAAAATTAGATTGTCATGATGAAAATTAACTAATGCGGTCATTCATACACTAGAATATCTGGTTAAAAGTTTAAGGGCTACTTCCTTCTCTTAGTTATAATTTTATAGGTCTCTGTAGACTCCTTTTTCGGACTTCAGCAGCCATTGACATTTTAATCTTTTTAATGTGGTCATCTGATTTACACATGGGGTTCGCTTTTTCATAGTGAGTAGTTCTCCACTCATTGCTTATTGCACTCAAATAAAGTTATAATAAGAATACATCTCAATAGTCCCTGGTCTAAAACTGGTACCTGTCTTCCCTGACCTTGCGTAGATTTATTGCATTGTAAATCTCAGCACACAAGCTTTAATTTTTTTTTCTACTAAAATTTTAATGTCAAGGGTATAACCCAAAATATTTTCCAGGCCTCTTATAGTACCAGTCACACTGACATGTGAGAAGACACCGGCAACCTTATTCTTCTCAGGGATAAAACACACTAGAAGGAAAAAAACCCTTTAGTGTTCCTACAGCAGCACCAAGGCCATGTGTAGAGATTGGGACGAAAAGTATCGAGGTATAAGTCTTTGTCTGCACTCCTAGGTGGTGGCCTGGTGTTGAAATTTTTCTGCCTTCAGGAAGAGGAAAAAACGAAAGTAAGAAGAAAAAATTGAGGTCAGAATGCTGAGTGGAAGGTCAATACCATCACCCTAGCCCAGCTAACCCATAACTTAACTAAAAAGTATTCACTCAACTAGCCGGATATCTATATTTCACTTACAGTCTCTGGAACTGAAATATCTGGCTTATCCCCTGTCCTGGTAGTTGGGAAGGGGAAACTCAGAATCTGACAAATTTGGTTTAAATAAATTTTAATCTTCATTTCAGCTCTCAGAGCTTTGGCACGATGGATAACCTGCCACTGGATTGCCCATCCTTATTGCAGACACGCATGATCAGTTAGGTTTTTCAGCAGTGGCTTGCAGCCTTCTCTATCCTCCATCTGCTGGTTTTTTAGTCTTATATAAGACCTGTATAAAATAAAAGTATCAGACTTGTTTCTTATGGCTGTGGTAGTCCCAAAGCATGCAGATAAAAGAAACTGTGCAGCGATGCACTCAGCGCAGCTCCAGTGCAGGAGGCAATCATTTCCTTTGTTCCTTTCCCATGTGAGCAAACTAGTCTTTTATTAATTCTCTACCCTATCCCCATTTAGTCTTACAGAGAGTGCCAGGGAGAAGCTGGGAATATAATGCTTTCCTCCCTTTTTGCTACAGGTCATAGAAAATGGATATTGCATTGAGTGCAGATGGGGCGACATTGTCATTCATCAGTTCCCCAAATTGGCTGCTTGGCAGACAGAATTATTTAAGTAAAACTGAAGTAATTTTCGAAATTGAAACTTAAGCTGTTTAGTGACATAAGCCAAGAGCAGTTTTTCTTGGACCCCCAACACTTCCTTGGCTCACATTCGCAGTTCAGCTATTTTCATTCCCGTCAATTAGTTCAATCTCCATGGATGTGAGGAAGGGCTAGAGCAGCGCGGTTTCTTTGATGCAATTTCATGTATACATATGGAGCATCTGTTACTCCAGGAGTCTTGCCGTCACTTCCATTATATGGAGAGTATTGATAGGGACAGGAACTCAGGACCTGATGGGCCATTTTCTTCTGAGCTTCGCACAGAAGTGCCTTGGCAGAAAGCCGTGTGCAAGGGAATACCCCTCCAAACAAAGGAAACACACAGTGGCAGAGCCCTGCAAAGGGGAACATGGAAAATAAAATGCATAGGAGTGTGCTCCCTTCCTCCCCTCCTCCACTCCTCCTGAGCATTTGGGTGCTTGACACCTCCAGTGCAAAGGCAAATAACACTAGCACAGGGTTTCCTGACACCGAGCTTGGAGTTCTCGGGCTGGTCCACTTGAAAATAAAAGGCTTGACAAAGGCACTTTGCCTCTAACCAGGCCACTCTGTTTTGGGGAGTAGGGGGAGCCATAAAAGGTTTTTCTTCAGTATTTCTTTTGACACAGCATGTATTCCACTTGTATTGATGCGCCAGAGGCTATCATTACCAACAACTCAGGTAAACATCTTCAGCCAACCATTAACCAGTGATAGAAAGATAACATTTTCTCCCCATCTTGGTACCTTTTATTTATTCTTAATACTTTCCAGGGAAATAGCTGAGAGATCTTGTTTTTATCTTATAATTTGGCCAAGAAGATAGGTTAAGAGTCTAAGATTGCTGCCCCAAATCCCAGCACTTGGTTAAGTGTGATTTAAGTAGCAATTAAAACACTATACTAGCCCTCAGTATATGATGAGCTTCTGTCTCTCGTTTAGCACACCCACCCATTGCCCAATTTCAGAAAGGGCCTGATGGATGCTTTCAGGCACTGTTCACAAAATATTTGACAGGTACCTGCTCTCTATCATAGATTGCTGTGGTTTAATAACCACTACATTTCCAGCTTGTTTGGGTACTTTAGTCTCTAAGCAACCTTTTTTGTGGAGAAATGCAGACCATACTCACACATGGACAAGCTATCTGCAGTCTTCAGGAACTCTCAGCTGGTCAGCAAATGCCACTGGTGGGAGCAGAAATCCCACAGCTGCTGCCAGGGCACCTTGGGAACTCAGAGCTTGTCATCTTCAGGGAGAAATTGGCAATTCCTGCTCTGGTGAACAATGAAAAGGAAAAGCTGTAACGTTTCTTATAGAACAGTGTTTCACAAATTGACTTAACTGTGACATGCCATTTTGATTTGAGCTGTTTTTCTAGAGAAAATTTTCAAATGGAGAAAAAAAGAAATGCCTTGACACACACACAAAAAAAAGTAACATACCATTCCAAAAAAGTTTAATGGAATATTTCAGTTATTCTTTCCAAACAACATTTCACCGAAATCAACACACTGCTACGAAAGTGTTTGTTTTTTATCAACTGACATTTTTCCTTCTAAAAATTTCCAGCCAAAGGTTTGCGACTCATGTATCAGTATTGCAGTAGGAATATTTGTAACTGTGGTTTGAATTTATGTGAGATGCTTTTAGTCTGACGCTTCAACCCGCTTAAATCGAGGCAGACTCTTGTATAATTTGAAACATTCCACAGTGTTTATCTCTGGGTTGGTGAAATGCATTAGAAGGACAGTTTTAAATTATTACTTCATGAGTTACATTGCTCCTATAAATTTTTGTGTTTTCTCAAAATAGGTTAATTGTTTCTTGTCACCTCCCACATAATTTTAAATTATGTGAAGTTAGTTATGTACAAAAATTGTGAGTTTTGCTTTTTCCTTGGGGTTTGCTTTTGCCTTCAGGTTTTAAAGAAGTTCATATAAATGAAGTGCAGAAAATACTGATGGGATGTATCCTTTACCAATATCAGTTTTCCTAGGGAAATCCCTAACTTTGGACTCTTCATATGGAGTTACCATAGCAAAGCTAGTAATATGAATGTTGGCTGAATATGGGGAGAGAATCCAGAAGGCAAAGAGCACCTGGCATGGATGGTGTATTACATGGATACTATAAGGCCTGCTTTTTCATGAAAAAAGAGTGTGTTTTCTGTTCCTGTATGACAGGATTTAGTGAGCTAAGTGACTTGGAACCTGCTGTGCTCTTTGCAGACTGAAGGTCCAAGGACATGTCTAACCCATCATTACAGCACCTTTGAACAACCAGAGTAGGGCTATATCTGCCTCAGTGTGTTTAGGCACAAGAACTGTTGGTAAAGCTGCCAGATATAAGCATTCATCCAGTTTCTTCTTTTCATGGACCAATATGTGAAAACAGTCTCGTAGCAGGCTTTACTCCTTTTAAATTATAGGCATCTGTTCCTGATCAGTTTTGAGAAGTACTTACAATTTTTAATCTTTACCTGAGACTAACACAAGATTTGTTCGTAATTGCAGTCTGTTCTTTGATTTTATTGTTATTTTTTCATGTTTCTTTTTATTATTTTTTCATTTGTGTCTCCCTGGGATTGTCCATGAGCAAAATTATCTGGGAAACAACCTTGTCCTGTGGTTATGAAGCACCAATAAACCTGAACAGTATTTTTTTTTTTTTGTCTGCACTGAATAGCCTTTGCTATGTATTACCCCAGTGCCATTACAAATTCAAACCCTATATATATATTGTTCATGGCCCTTTGTGTCATCAGGAAATTAAAGTTTGCAGCTGGCCTCTTCATCTTAGTTAATCATGCGAACATGAAATCCTTAAAGGTCCACGCAATGGTCCCTGCGGGGGCCCCACTCAACACTTCTCTGCAGCGTGACATTGTTCTTCAGCTGTGTTTTTATCTTCTCCCCTCTTCTGTTCTGAGCTCCTGCTGCTTTTAGCTTCAGTAGCAGACTGTCATGTGGCACTTTATCATGGACTGTCCGGAGCACCGCCGTGGCCATGCCCCTTCACCACGCACCACAACCTGCTTGAAAGTTTAGTAGGTTAAAGATGAATCCTCTCCCACTCTCACCACCCTGTTTTCCTGCCTTCAGACCTGCCTTGGAGGCAAATGGCAAAAAACGCTGAGTACATTTCGTACTGTGTCTTGCACAAGGTTGCAGGGTGATGGTTTAAGGCCTTAGTTTCTCCCTCCTGTATTTTATGCTGTGGTTGCTTGTTTTCTAAGAACTCACTTAAATTATGATAATAAATCAAAGATTTCCTTCCAGATGTCTTTTAACATCTAGCATCATTTCCTCCAGGTCCTGGATATGTCCTAGGTTTTAGTTTCCTTAGGTAATTTCCTCCACTGGCCTTAGTGACCCTGACTTAGGCTGACCTGTAGTTAACTTTGTCTCCCTTTTTAAGATTTGGTTAGAAGAAGTCAGTCAATACCTCATTTAAAGAGGGTGGGGGGAGGTGGGAGCGAAGGAAAGACTTCACTAGCTTCTTCGTTTTCATTTCCTGTGCCATTGTATTCTAGCTTTCTCCCTGACTGATTTCCACTCTTTTGCAGGTGACAAGAAAAATCTCTTCATGTTTATTTTCTTTTTTTTTTTTTTAATTCTCTTTTGCTGTAGCTCCTTTAAATTTTTTATTGGCTTTTCCTTATGTCCTGATATATAACATACATGTGAAAGACTTAAAGGGCTGGGTTTTTTGGGGTTTTTTGGGTTTTTTTTTTGCTATAAGATTTCTTCAGGATTGTTAATATTTTTCTCTTTACCGTTGAGATAGCCATTTTGTCATTTCAAAGATCTCAGCTACTTTCATAGAGCTCTAATCTTTTGGGCCCTAATCCAACAAATCTTTTAAGCATGTGCTTAACTTCAGACACGTGAGCGGTTGCATTGAACTCAATGGAGTTAGTCAGGTGCTCAAAGTTAAGCAGATGATTAAGTGCTTTGTTTGGCTGGCCTTGCAGAGCACCATCCCCCAGGAACCCCTTCGCCAACAGCCTGCACAGAGTTACCAGGGGGCCAGTGTTCTTGCTGTACTCAGGGGGCAGCCATTTGAGCAGAGAAGGGAGGATCCTACAGCACTTGATCTTCCAAAAAGTTTCAGGAGAATATCTGTATTTTCAGTTACTGATTTTAATATAATGCATGCCTTTGCGCATGGTACCTTCTGACCTCAAGGTGGCTGCAATTAAGTGGGCCAAGGAACCAAAACAGATGAAACTAGAAAAATGATGCGAAGACAGGCATGCAGGTCTCATTTCACAAGGACACACAACTTCTTGCACTGTCTTCCCCTGCTGACTCCATAGACTGTTGTGTACTCAGTAGTTACCTGAATGTATTCAGTTACCTTGCAGGATCAGAACCTGGTCTTATTTATACATTTATTTATTTAGCCTACAACTTTCAGCTGCCTGCATTCTCTGCTTTGCTACTCAGAGGTGCGAAGGTGACCCACCCTCACCAGGCGCTCAGTGCATCGTTGCCTGTCCCAGTTTCTACCCACTACATCCAGAGTAAAAAAGCACTCTTCCAACTGATAGGGACCAAGAGGAAAAATCAGGAATCAAGTCCCCTTTGTCCCAAGGCAGAGGGAGGACACTGGTAAGGCAGTCTTACCCTGTCACAGATTTCTCCTGGCTGCTTCCACCTGCCTGAAAATCAAGCTGTTGCTGCAGCTGCTTTGTAGTGCTAAAGGATGTGCCTTTCCCAGGAAGGTTACATTGTCGGTAGCAGTTTGGGTGCTCAGAAGTTAACCCAAACAAAGGACTGTATTCAAACACCTTGGAGAGGCTTCTCTGGATGGATATGAACCTCTTAAAATGATGCTTCGGTATCAGCTAAACTGTCTGGATCTAGTCGTGTTGGTTTTGAAGTTGCAAACAAGTTGGCTAGTGGTTCTGTATGTTCTGTCAAGCCACTTAAGCCTTAGGACACTGCTTTGTCCAAGGCCTGGCTAGCTAAAAATTCCATCATCACTGAATAAATGGGATAGGCTATTAGATGTTCTGCTGGACAAGCCATTTTGGTGTTCCTCACAGGCACAGGAATGAAAGATCTTTGCATAAAGGCTGTTTCACATCAGTCTCATCCCTACCTATCTAGAGACTTCTCTATTTGTCCGAGACTGTACACAGAAAATGCATCCTTTTAAGTTACGGGAGGTATTCCTTCAGCTGGCAACAGTCATAAGATCCCTTATTCATATTGGGGTAGCAGCCAAGCAGCTCCATCCAAGACCAAGACCAAGACCCAGTTGTGCTGGTGCTGTACCAACGTTCCCCTTCAGTCATTGAATGAAAAGCTGGTAACAGTTTCTAACATTGCCTGGAGGTTGGCTGTTAGGAATAGGAAAAGGATTTTAAATAATTTCTACTATCCTTGGACCTGAGAAGCTACTAAAGCAGGAATAGGAACAGGATGGGACCCATGGTGACAGCAGCAATTTCAGCATTATTTCGGGAAAGATAACGTGTCACTCTTCTGCATTGGTAGGCTGGCATCTCTTCGTGTCATATGACCCTAATTAATTTATGTAGTATGCGTCATGGGGGAAGACAAGATCCAGACTGAAGCCTTTGTAATGGGATTTTACCCTGTGCCAGACAGAAGTAATTAACTATATCTATCTTTTTCAGTTTCAGTTGCTCTTCCTTAAAAGATTTATATTAGGAAGGTGAAATCATACACAGTCACACCTTGTCCGTACAAGCTTTTCTTATCTCCTGTGACAGAATTAAATGTTACACTTTGTCTCTAACAAATGGTAATATCCCTATGACTAGCACCAAACTAAAAGTCACTCTGAGCACACTTGTTCTTTATGACATTATCACTACTCTGATTACTAAATTGCCTCTGCCACACCATATTCACTTGCATTTCCTCTATCCAAGTTTACTTTGATTTCTACAGGTATATCATCTTGAGTCTATGGTTGGTAGGGAGGGTATTTGTGCATAGGATATGTGTACAGCCAGCACCAAGCTCATCAGAAAAGAGCAGGGGAGGAGAGAGAGAACACAGGTGCTCTTCTGAAGTAATGAAAGGAGAATATGCCTTCATACAAACATCTCACAGCTGTGAAAATCTTTGTTGTTAAAGGTCTACAAGGATTAAAACCAAAATAAATAAAAAGAATTGGATTTTTACCTCCTGAAATTATCCCTTGAGGTTTACAAAACAGAGAAACTTGACTGTCCGTCAAAGACTCTGGGCTGCGCATGGTGAATGTCAGGAGGGAGTTCAAGGACAATGTCTTTCTTCTGTCCTGGTCTCAGCTGTACTGGCCAAATAGGACATCATCTAGGACCTTGTTGCCATCCCTTTGGGGACAGCTTCTGTCCCCCTCACCTCCAGACCCTTCAGCTCAACATGATCCTTCCCTAGGTCATCTTCATGTAGCCATCAAGACCAGTAACAAGCTGCTGTGGGTGCTCACATGTTTCAAGGCTGGATCAAGAGCAGCTGCATGAGGAGTCTAGCTGGGCATGCTGGGGCAGGAGTCAGCAGGCAGCTGGGGCTGGGCAGGGGGCAGCAAACACTACAGTCAGCACAGCTCTTTGCACAGGATGTGTTTGGGTACGTTCCCCGAGGATGTGGTCATCCAGCAGCAGTGTCACCTTCAGTGGGGGGCATGGTGGGGAAGAGCTGCATCACTGAGCAGCCTTCCCATCCCCAGGGGTTGCATCCAGCCCTGCTGCAGGCACTGCTCCTATTAATAGCACCGAGAGCTGTGCCTTCCATTCCCTAAGTGCAAAGTGTGCAGGAAATTTATCCTATTATACCAAAATTGTGGTCATTCTCCACACCCCTGGCACCTATATTTTGTTTCTAATGACTAGTTTGTCCTCTCTCTAGCTGGGATAAACTACACAAAACCTCTCTCCCAGGCACCACTTCTCTCTATTCTGCCTGACTTCTGGCTGTCTCAAGTGGTCCTACACCAGAAATAAAGCCTATGCTACTGATTTTAGACCACTCCACAATTCCTAATATATTGTACCTCTTTAAAACGTATAGCCATTCATGTCTCTTACATATCCATGATAAGATCTTACTGTAGCATTCCAGGCTACCCCTATCTCACTTAAGCCTTACATGTCTTAACTTTTGTCCTTGGCATCCAGACAATTCTTCTATTCTCAGGATGCTTTCTGCTGAACTTCCTGTCTATAAAAATGCGCTCAGGGAGTCTATCACTCTTCCAGCCTATTCCTTCCCCTTCCCAGAGCTTCCCCTTCTCTTACCATACCAAGCAATTATTCTTATTAATTATTCCAGCTAACAGTAATTATCAGCAGCATGCACCCCCAGCCACATTAATAACAGCGATCTCTAGGACACGGAGGAATTGGCTGAAAAGATTCACTTTGCTACTTGGATTGCATAGGAAGGCAAATTCCTGTTCTTCCCTGCCTGTCTGTTTTGAGGGGGGGTGAGGGGGTGTCTTACCACTTTCTTGTTTTAACATGGGCAAAAAGAGGGCAGATAAGGAAGCAAAGACTTTCTGTATAGACATTGCCTAAGAAGAGTCAAAGAATAAAGACTGAAGTTTTAGTCTGTGGATATTGTACATGGTTTCTAAGCAGTGGCATTAATTGATTTTTATTTTTTTTTGCTTCTGATATTTATGAGCCAAATACCAAAATTTCTGCTTGGGCTCCAATAATCTGGGGTCTGCCTCAGGGTTAGAACTTTGAATTGTTTTCATCCATTTCACAGGCACAGCTACCATTCAGCAGCAAATGGTAAAATTTGGCCATGTTTCATCATCTGTAATTTGTCGATATTTTTCATCTCACTGCTGAAAAGCACTGAAGTTTTTAAAAGTGATGTTTCTTTAGTGCAAAAGAAGAACAAAGAAAAAAGGTTAAAATATTTTGAAAGGCAAGAAATTTGAAAAGAAAACTCTCCTACAAAATGAGAGAATGAAAAAAAACCCCAAAAATATCGCTTACCATTTGCCTAAGCTGCAAAGTTTTAATGACATTCTAGTGAAAATAGAGCGCTCTGGCTAAATTCCTTCAAACCCAATAAAGCAGATGACTGGGAACCATAATGGAATTGATGCTGTCAAGTGCATTTGCTTTTTTAATGCTAACATGTTTTTGGTTATTAAGAAACAAAAAAACAAGTGGTATATTATCAACATAGCTTCTGACAGGGGCATTGGAACCCATCTGGCTTATGGATCCCCCACTTTTTTTATAAGCCTGAGATTATAAAGTTGTAACATTGTAGTTTAGCTTCTGGCTTCTGCAATTGTAAATTGGCAAAGGGCTAACTATAAGGTGTGAGTTTCTGAAAACTAAAATATGATACTGACCCAGTGTATACCACACAGGCCTGCAGCAGATGTGCGGGATGAAGGAAATACAGTAGCGCTGTTGAAATGTTACTGATTGGTTCCAACTGAGTAGCTCTAGATATATACCAGCTTTCAAAAGCAACAGATGAGATAAAAATGTCAGAAATTATCATTACAAGATGATGCCATACATTACTTAAGGAAGTCACACAAGGCAAAAATAATAGCAAGAGTCCTCCAGCAGTAATGGATGTGCTCCGTGAACATCAGCTCCACAGTTGTCAATATCTGTGACAAAAAAAAAAAAAGGTCTCTCAATCTTTACAGATTTATTTAATTTAAATAAGCCTTTTAACATAGAGAGGATTTGTTCTCTCAGTGTGCTTCATTAGTGTAGCTTACCACCACAAAACCTGGTTGTATTGAGAAAGATTGCCCCATTATCAAATAATTAGGACTGCCTTAGCAGGTGCATACACTTACCTTTGTAATTAAATCCTTGTTAAAACACCAAAATCCAGAGAATTTGAATGGTTACCCAATCCCAGAGGAGGTAGCCCAGAAAGTTATTCTATGAGGTAGACGTCATCTGGGAGCAAAGACACTGAGCAGAGAATCTTTTCCTCATGGGATGTTGATGAAGCACATCTGCACACATCATGCGGTACAATAAAAATTGCAATGACAATACTAGACAAACACCTACTGTACAAGAAGCCAGAGAAACCGAGCATAAGGCTGCACAGAATCATATGCTATGTAATGGAGCTTTCACAGCTTCACTAGTTTTAGAGTTACAAGCTAAATTAAAGATGATGATCCTCATTTTTAATAATTCTTTGAAATATTTGCCTGATTTATATTCTACGATGAGACCAGGAGACTTATTCCTGAATTTAGCTTCTGAAATCTTACCACAGTGGAACAACAATGGTTACACAGCTACATGTATAGCTATTTTAGAAGAGCTCAGAGTCCTAAAAAAATCTGAAATGAAATAATTAACATTGCAATAATCTCACACGGTCTTAAAAAACACATTTCTAATACGTTATAGATACCTTTGTATAATCTTGTGTTGTATGTCCTACATATTTACAGACCTGTGAATGTCTATATCAATAAAATATGCCAGCAAGTGGATTAGACAGTCTGTTACAACAAATTATCTCTGTTCATTTGGCATTCTCATTGTCCTCACCAGAACTGATCATCCAGATGTGATATAATTAGGTACTCGCCTGGAGGTGTAGCAGTGCTTATACCATAAAGGATACTGAGCAAGCTCTCGTTCTGCTGGTGACTTGTATTCAGCCTCCAAGTCTGGAGCAGAAATACCAACCAATCTCTAGTTTCCAAAAGCCAGAGGGAAAACCCTAAGACTGGAAAAGATTTGTTTTCCACCTCTCAGAAGAATTCTGTTGACGGAAAGAGTTGGGCCCAACACAAAAAATAATTCACAAGATCTGCACATACTTATCAACTTCAATCTGTGTTCAAAGTTGTAGATTCAGATCTGACAGAAGTACCCTCATATTTTAGATGTGAAACATCTATAGAACAGCCAGTTTCTGGAACGATGTTCTTAGATAAATGGAGTTAGTCCTGGAAATCAATTTAGACAAAGCTGCAGCAGTGCTGGTATTGGAATTCACCAACTCGCTACATAATTTGAATAAATGGGAAAAGAGATGACTCCTGAGAGTAGCACTGGCAGCCAAAAGAATTATACTGATGGACTGGAAAAGCAAAGCCATGCCATGTATTGATTTATGGACTATTGCCCTTCTGGATATTGCTAAATGTGAAAGAACTCCCTTTATTCATACTAATAAAATGGACATCAATGCTCTCAGACAAAAACTGCTGTTGGAGTTGAATAGTGAATAACTGGCATGTGAGATGGTCTTCTTTCACAAGCCTGTCACACGTGCTCTGTGGGCTGGTGATGTTTGAGACTCACAGAAAACCTCAGGGACATTTTCTGGAGTTGCTTGCTTTGTTTGTTTTTTTCACTCAAAAATACTTCCTTTGTCTTTTTGTTTTGGGTTATTGGGTTGGATTTGTTTTTTTTTTTTCTTTTTGTTTCTTCTAGAATCTCTTGGTGTAAATCACAACTTAAGGTAGTATATTATCACTTCATATGATAGTCCTACGAAAGTTAATTTTTAGTGTTTTGGAGACAAGTGTCATTTTTTCTGACGAAAAAATTCTAGGTAATGCTAAAGGAGCACGAACCTGGCACAACGCTAATTCCACCCCTTCTGAAATTCCTTTATGGCTGTGATCTCCCTGTCCTCCTACTAAAGCTGGGTTCATGCACACCATGATCGATATGATAAGATCTTTACAAACCAGTTCTCCCGCTCTCAGCCAAACCAGTGCTGTCTCCTAGGTCTTGTTTATCTTCAGAGGACCTTCTGAAGATTTCCAGTTCTCTGCAAGTTCATCTCTATCAGTATAAGTAATATGGGGAACTCTACTGTAGGTTGGCTGCTGCCAGAATTTTTAATGCTGTATTGATTAAACTGCTATGAGCAGGATGAAATTATGTGGTATTAGTTGTGCTGGCAACTGGTTTACCTCCGGGATCCTTATGTTGCTAGTGCTGGTGGAGCTAAGCCAAAATTAGGAACACTGGGAAATTAAAAAAAAAAAAATTAATAAAAAAAAAGCCCTGGTGTAGACATGACCTTGGTTATTGAAACTCAATGTCATAAAATGAATAGAACTTTTGGAGTCTGGAACGCTGTTGCATTCAGTGACAGGCCCTGTCCATCTTCGCAGCGGAAAGGAGGGAGCTCTAGGTAGGAAGCCCTGAGTCAGAGCTGGCACCAAGCACAGCTGTGAGTCAAGAAGAAAATGGAGTTGTTTGGTTCAGCTCTTGAGGAGCTAATGAGAGATAATGAGATAATGAGGTCATTTCTGGGATATGTGGGTAAGTATCAGTGTAACCTTGTCACACTGTCATGCCCTTTCCTAACACATTCACCCCCAGCTGCTGTCAGAGACAATGGCTCGTGGTCCACCTAGGGCCCTGTACAGCAGGACTCCTCCTGCACCCAGAGGACTGGGGGGAAGTGAGTCAACCTGCTCCTGCAGACTGACTCTGGGCATGGCAACTGGACTGCTGAGCAGCTCTGTGTTGAGAAAGATAACTCAGCCCCTGAAAAAAGAGAAAGGAACACACTGGTCTTGCTGCGGTGACCACCTGTGACCACCTGTGAAGTGCTTAAATATTGCTGAGGTGCTTGTAAAGCTGAGTGTAAAGTCAACAAAAGATTGCACATCCATTTACTCTTGACATGTTTTCATGTTCACTTTACATGCAGAGTTTATCACTGCTATTCAGATGAAACTGGAAAAGAATTGCTACTGATGTGGTGGACCCCCAAAACCATGTGACGCTCAAGAATTGCTGGACAGCCTTCCACTCTCCTTAAGATATAATGAGTACACAGTCTGCTTCGAGACACTGACCCCCAGTGCTTAAAAGAGAAGAAAGATTTCTTATTAAGGTTTCCCCAGGGGTCTCTGCAAAATGCAGGTGGCAATTATCATTGTATTCCAAACAAACTGATGTCACTAAGGATAGGGCTTGTGACATGACTACTTCTAATGCTACGCTAGTTGACCTGTGTAAAGACAGAAAGGTAAAGGACATACTAAAGTTGTTAAAATTAAGCTGAGCACAGATTAGCAACAAAATTTGAAAATATTGAACAAAGTTTAAGCTTCAGCCAAGCTGAAGAGAGAAAAGCTTGGCACTGAGGCTTTTATAAGCGGAAAAGAAAGTGGAGAGAATAAGATGATAACAAACTTAGCTTAGCTAAAAAGTAAAATTACTGAACAGAAAATTGGTTCTGTTTACCTCAAACCAGGACACCTACATTATTGCTTATTATACTGCAACATAAATTCAAAATGTCAAGAAAAATGCACAAACTGTGCCTTACAGACCAAAGAGAGAGAAAAAAGAGAAAAAGTCCAACATTTTTAACTTCTGTGTTGAGAAAACACACCTCCAAAATATCTGGGGCTAGATGGTTCCAGAGCTTAGTGTGATATTACAAAACCTGTCACGTCCAAGTCATTGGCTGAAGTTGAGCCTGAATGGCTAATGAAATGACTGAAAATTATTGTCAGCTGAGAGGTCTTCAGTGGCCTGTGACGACTGCAGTCTGTGATGTAGAACGGTGGCTGCCATTTTAAGTATACAGACATGCTGCACTCAGAGTAGGACACCAAAAAAAAAGCATTAAAAATTCATTCAGGCTGTAGGAGGGATGGATTGGAGCAGATGAAAGATGGAGATGGGGTCAGGGCATTAGAGTGAACATCTTCCTTTCATCAAACATGCCACAGAATTTTAACAAACACCTCAAAAGAAATCAGAAGAAAAATATGCTTTAGCAGAATTGTTTACTAGTTGTTGCAAGGATTGTCTAGCTTCCAAATCTTGTAGTGTTTGGGGTCTTTCTCAGTCATTTCCCAGGTAAAAGCTGGCCTCGCCCAGACCTGATACTTTGTTTATAATCCAAACTGATGCTTCAGGGGGAATAGTTTCAGTGAAGGTGATTGCAGAATATTTCCATCTATCAGTCCTGAAACTCAAGTAAGCAAAAGATATACTGCCGTTTCGCTTCCTGCTCACATATTGGAGGATTGGAGGTAAATATATGAACTTATACTCAACATGTCTGAATATGTCTTATTTTCATGACATTGTGCCTATTTGGGATGTAACAATGATGGAGCAGAATCATTATAGTGTCATCGATTTTTTACAGTGTAAGAGCTTTTGGAAGTCAGATTATCTTCAGAGCTATAAACTCAGGGTAATCATCTCTGCCACTTCCTGCATTGGAGCAGGGTTGCAGGATGTTGTATTAAAAATCTCTTTGCCTTCAAACCTTGTGCAAGCAAAACCATGTTTTCCCCTCCTGTTTAGGGATGGTGGACAAGCTGACCCCACTACTTCCTTGTGCCGGTCACACACTGAAAATACTGCTGAAGTGTGAAGATGCAAACCCAGAGGGAATCTGCTACCCTGGACTACTCATCTCCTTCAGCACAAGTTTTGTTGAGCTCTTATTCAGCAGATGGTGTAGGAGAGATAGCCTCCAAAACCACAGAGACAAATATTTGATTTGGATGAGTACATTAAAGATTACTCACTTCTCCCCTCAAATTATCTGTATTTTGCAGGGAGTACAAAGGGCATGGTTTGGATCATCCTCTTTCTAATAAAAGTGATTTCCAGCCCTTGGCTCCGAGTACCTTCTGCAGGCCAAGCTTGCTGGTATCTGATACTCCATTTGTGGTTAGGTAAGGAAAGGACATTGGCCTTGACACCTTACTGGAGAGTCTCTCAAGCAAATCACCCTCCTCCAACAGCTATCCCAAAGATGGGACTGTCAAGTTGAGGCTGGCACACACTGAAGCAATAAATTGTGCCCTGATTTGCAGATTTCTGACTCAAGCAAAGCAGCAAACCTATTCTTTAATTTTTAAGACACTGGTAAAGGTTGTTAAAGCAGAGGCGGAATGTGAACAGTAGCCTGTCTGAAAAGACGCTGGTCTACATTTGTCCCATCCCCTTTCTTCTCCCATTTTGACTGAATCTTTATGACTCGTTGATTTCCTTACAATCTTTAACCATGCTAACTGCTCAGGTTTGAGAGTATGGTTTCAAGCTGGTAGAGCCAAAATCCAGTGCATCACAGTGAGGCAAGGTGTTACCAGTCAGTCAACTGCCATTTTCTGGGAAAGAGCAGAAATGGGAGCTGTGAGTGGAGCAGTTCATCATCTGTGCTCTTCCTCTTTGAGTAGCACTGGCTCTTGATCGGTTCCTTAGAATAGTCACAGTTTATCCTAAGGGGTAGGGATGTGGGGCTGTTTGTTTGGGAAAAAGTGCCAGGGAGACCCATCACCTACTCCAGGCATCCTGTGCATGTGCATACACAGCTGCATGGCTTCAGCCTGGCCTGTCTTTAAGATTTATCCCAGTGCTGACAGCTCACAAATTTAATTGTCCATTTCTCCTTTGGGTCTCTGTACATGTCTTTCTGGTAGACTATTGTCATTAGATTAAACACATTGCTAAAAGCAAGTGTTGCTACGTTTTCTTCCTGACTCTGCTTTCCTCTCTTTCTGTTGACCCCTACCACTGTTCATGCCATAACAAGACCATTTTAGAAACTTCCTTTATTTCTCCACGACTTCCATCTTCTCAAAAACATGTTCCACCACTATCTCCAGAAATTAAGTTACTCTGTTATCTGCAACCTCTTCCCTTTTGCCCGCTCTGCAGCCTGTATGCAGTTCACCCTATTCAAAACCTAGTTGCCTGTATTAGCTTGTTAAGCCCTCTTTTGAACTATGTTACTTTCCTCCATATTATCTTTGAGCACAGAAAATTCCAGTTTCTCATGCCTGCCTTCATGAACTCTCACAGCTCCGTGCAGGTCTACACACCATATTTCCTTTCTTAATGTTTCCCTCAGTGTAGTCTGTAACCCTGAGATGTCATTTCTGCATTCATGCGCACCTTCTCATACTCTGGTCTATGTAGACGATGGATGTTCCACATGCAAACTCCGAACCTGTTTCCTCGTGTCAGCTCTTCTTTTTTTAAGGTCCACAAAAACTAACTCATAGCAACCTACACTCTATTTCAACATCATAAAGGAAGGAATGAAATAAAATGTTATAATAGTCTTTCCTGTGACTGCTCCAAACTCATGTGCTATTACTGGTCTTTCAAATTTCCGTGGGACAGAAACTACCTTTATTTTTGCCATCTAGTGTTCCAAGAAAGTTGCCAGTGCTTAAACTAGAAGGGTAAGTAATAGATGGAAAAAAGCACCGTATTTGTCTTTCTGTTTTACTAATGATGCCCACACCACTTCTACATGCTGTTCTGAATGTAATAGCCAAGCACTACTATTCTGCATTTAGTATAAAGGAATGCTTTGCTCCCAAATATGCAACTCATGAACATTAAGCTGCAAGTGCAACTGCTAATGAACTTTCTGTGAATATTAATCCAGTATTCCCTCTGTAATAAGAAGGTTTCATCATTTGCTTTACACTCATGACAAACAGTGAATGTATTCAAGGAGACAAAAAATCACAGAATCACAGAATCACAGAATCTTAGTGGTTGGAAGGGACCTTTGAGATCATCGAGTCCAACCACATGAAAAAACAGACAAACAAAAATAAACAAAAAAAAAACCACAACAAAAAAACCCCACACAAAAACAAACAAACAAAAAAGCCACCCACCAACTAAACCCCACACCCACAACCCCACGCACAACACCCCACCACAAACCAATAATCTTGGCCACTAGAGCATGCCCTGAAGAGCCACGTCTACATGTTTCTGAAATACCTCCAGGGATGTCGACTCCACCACCTCCCTGGGCAGGCTGTTCCAGTGCCTGACCACTCTTTCAGTAAAGTAATTCTTCCTAATATCTAATCTAAACCTCCCCTGCCGCAGCTTCATACCATTTCCTCTGGTCCTGTCGTTATTCCCTTGGGAGAAGAGGCCAATCCCTGCCTCTCTACAGTTTCCTTTCAGGTAGTTGTAGAGGGCAATAAGGTCTCCCCTCAGCCT
>VXBJ01005657.1:291863-325342 GCA_013400055.1 Nycticryphes semicollaris
AGCCAAAATGAAAAATGTTTTTTTTTTTTTTTTTTTTTTTTGTACAGTCTACACTTTGTCACTACTTCATTGATTTTTTAGTGTTTTAGCAGATACAGCACAACTGGATAACCAGATAAGGAACCTTTCACTCTTAGGTCTTCAGTTCACAGCTGAGACAGGTTGGTAGTGACTGAAGGTCACTTTAGCATTATAATTTTAATAAAGACCAAGACAGACAAGCCTTCAATGGACATAAACCAACACTTTAACTTTCTTGAGCTGCCCGCAGCATACACAACTAGACCAACTTTGCTGTCTGCCAAAGTCAAACTGATAGAGAGTTAGACGGTCATCTAGTTGCCAGATGTCTGGCTGTGTAACTTTCTGGCACTAAGCATTATATAGAGACAGATCTATGGATTGGATCAATTAGCATTACACTTACCATCTGACAACTGTTTGGTCGCCTTCGCCCAGTTCCTAGAGGACAGGTGTTCACATCACAGAAATCACCATCACAATTGGTACGACTAATTGATACGGTTGTTGGCAGTCACAGCAGAGAGGACAAGGACTGAATTAGCACCGAGACCAAAGCACTATTTCACCCCTAGAGATGGTCTCTGCAGCTCAGGATGTCCAGGACGTTTGGAGGATGCCTTTCTGCCATTGCACGTGTTGTGCTGAACAGAGACTGCTCTGGTTTTGGATCCAGTAAATTTATCCAGCACTAAATTCAATGAGGTTTCCTGGGGCACAAAGGAAAGAAGCAGGATGGTGAGTCTCTTTTTTTTTTTTTTTTAGCTTTTGGTTAGAAGCCATAAGAAAGACCTTCTCTAATATATGTTTTTCTTTCCCCAGTATTTTCTGAGGTTTAGTTTGTATGGGAAAAGGAAAATAAAAGACAAAATGAGTGCAGAGGTCTTAAGAGTATGAGTGTCATGCACCATTTCGAAAGAAAAAAGAAAACGTACACTTGCAGAAATATTCAAGCATTTACTGTAACTCTAGTGCTCCCTCATTTCTTCTGTTTTATACTCCAGACAGTCATGTAAAGAGCTTCATGGGTATATTCTCTTGCGGAGCTTGTGGGTATACTTGGTGATTAGACAAATGGGGTTCTGCTTTGGCAAATGTCCATTGCTTTCCCCAGCTGACTTACAGAATATGCTATAAAATGCAAAGGAAGGCAATAAACCTCCCATCTGCAGCTGAGATTTCCACTTTGCCAAAGACCCTTTTGCTATCAGCACCTTTAACTATGACTTTCAAAGAAGAGAGAGGTGTAATTTTTTCTGTTGCAGATATTTTACTACATTCACTAGCAGTATCATCCCAACCTGATGTGAATTGATTTTGAATATTAATCTAAGAATGGAAAAGCCAATAATAATGTAAAATATAAATAGATCTTCAGGCTGTTACTCTACGTAAAAGAAAAGGCAAGAATTTTAGCTGATTCCCTATTCTCTTTGCACTCCAGAACAATACTACTTTTATGGTCTATACTTCAACTGTGCTTTATTGATTTTTAATACTTTTAGCAGATACAGCATAATTACAGCCAATAATGCAAATGCTGCAAGTGAGAAATGCAATTAGAAGACACCAAACACTGTGCAAGCTGGGTCAGGAAAAAATAAAAGATGAAATATTTTATTTTGGCACTGATATTTCCCAGTCTTGTCTTTGTATTCTTCAGAGGTTACTGAAAACAAGAAGAATTCTGCCCTCTACTAAATTCCTATTTCCAATACTAAAGGATTAAAGGTATATGAGTCAAAGGCATTTGCCCAAAAAAGCCCTTACATAGCAAAGAGTTGCTACAACAGAGGATGTTCATTGACTGTCGCCCTAATTTGAAAGATATCATTATCATTAATTTTGACAAGTAGCCTCTCCTTGGAGAATCCAAGCCTGAGCCAGTCAGGCTTTCTCTTCAGCTCAGGTAAGTAATCCCTACCTGTGTGAAGAGCCTGGATGTGTTTTCCTTTCACCTAACAAGAAGATCAAAACAGCTGCTTTCAGGCTGATGGCTGACTACAGAGAACAACCATGAAAGAACAAATAAAACATAAACCTTTGCAGAAAAAACAAAGAGAAACAAAGTGTTGCTGGTGCAATGACTCACCCCACTGCTTCCCATCAGGCACCACAGGGTGCTCCCACCTCCTGCCACTAAACACCTACAGAGGCATTTCCTCCCCTGCCCTGTGGCTATACAGGCCTTACTCACAGCAAAGGTCCTAGGAGGCTTATGTGGGTACAAAAGCCAGATTCTGAGCTTTCCTTCCTCCCCCCCTGCCTGCCACGGATCTTACCTTCTCATATCAAGGGAGAAGTTAATTCAGGCTCAACTGTGCAATGTCTCTTCTTGAATAGTTTCCTGTTGTAGACATTTTTAGTTCTGGCGCGTCCTCTTCCCCTTTCAAGATAGATCTGCTGGACTAACCATTCCAAGAAAAGGACCTCAATATTCCAGTTTATCTTAATCCAATGGGTGAAACCAAATGAGATGTTCCCATTCTGGAGTAGGGATGTAATCATTAAACTGGTCTAGAAAACGCCCAAGAAATTTATTTCTGGACATATTTTTTTCCTGAAGAAAAAATCCATCTAAACTGTGAGTTGTATATCTACCTATTTTCAAAATACAGTATTATAATGCACATTGTAGGGCTTTTTTTCCCCCAATTAAATTATTCAGATTAGAAGAGAAGAATTGTAGCAACCTGTGATTGCCGTGTCCCCACAGCTAAGCAAGTTCGTCCCCAAAGCTTTCTTTTCTATAAATTTAATACTAGGAATCTGTCCCAGCTGCCAGGTACTGCTCAGCTGTGGATACAAGACCAAAAAAAAATAGTACTATTTTTGACTTCTGGTACCGGACCAGACCCAGCAAATGCCTGTCCTTTGGTTCCACTTTGAAATCTGAACTCCAGGATGCTGATGACCAAACATGCCCCAGGCACCCAGGTCTGTCCTTGGAACACTCACCATGAGGCTGTGCTGCTGCCTCAGCTCTGGCCTCCCCTCCACTGCTTTCCACCCCTCAGCCCACAGTCAGGGAGGTGTAGGGGACGTGTCCAGCCATGCATGTGTCTTCTGAACTGCAAGGGAGTGTGTGCTGAGAGGGTTTCCTCCATCTCCTCCTTGCTCTAAAAGATTGAATGCTGCCCCCACGGTGATTTCCTGGCTGACAGTGCCAGAACTGCTAGACAAGAATATAACCAGGGATCACAGAGCCAGCAAATATATTCTTTTTCCTATAGATACCTATAGGGAGAAACTTCTTGCCCCTCAGGCAAAATACTGATAAGAGCTCTCCCCCACCCTCTGCTACGATATCTCTTGTGTCCTTGTCCTTCCAGAGCAGTGCCTTCTTCCTTTCTAACATATGATGTACTTACAAAAAAAAATACATGTTCCTTGTCAGTAGCTCCTCAAGAAATCAATTATTTAGACCCAATTTTTTTTTTCTTTTATTATTCTTCATTGCATTTTATAGGATGATAAGATACTTGTTGTCTGTGACAGCTTTTTATTGTGAGAAAAGAAAATTAAGTTGAATGAGGGATGGACTGGCCTCAAGAAAATGGAACTCTGCCTTTGGAGAGGATGAAAATACCTTATCCATTTGCTATATCCCTTTTCCCTGGTTATAAACCCTTTCATCTGCATGTTCTTGGTTCCTGAGGAATTTCTAGCTTTACTATGGCCAAGGGACAAACCTTCTACTCATTACTCAGGTGATCATTTGCAATTCACATGAAAGAGGCCTATTCTCTATCTCTGTTGGCATTTCAAGCTGCTCTGCTACCTTACTGTTGTGTTATTTTCTTTTAACTGACTTCTCTATGTGCCCTGGGTTTATAAAATGCTGTGGATCATTTCTTCCTCTCCAGTACCTTCTTCTTTCAAAAAACCTACTTTCCAGTGATCTAAAGCATAGAAAACCAATGTTTAACTGGGCCAAAACCTTGCAAATTTATTCAATGATGCTAACAAAGAAAAAATGACAAATGACATGAGTAAGTTCTGACTAATTTCCAATCAAATCAATGTTACTGAATATATCAGAAGAACACAGTATCATTTACATCACTTTATTTTGTCTTTAAAATTTTGGCGAGCTGGTAAAGGTATCACGTGTTTAGGTCATGTACCCCTCACAAACTGTGAGTTATTATCTGTGTGAATCAGCCTGTGACAGAAGGCCACAGGGTCCACTCTCCCCAGCCTGGTCCTGAGTCTGAAATTGTCCACTTTGTAGAAAAAGGATGGGTTGCATATTCAAGCCAGGAGGTTTGGTATGTCTTGTGTGATTCTCATCCAGAAATAATCAAGATTCTACACAAAAGTAAATACACATTGTGTGAAGTCCTCTCCATGCCTTGGCTGTATTCTGGAGCTGCCCTGCCAGGACTAAGAAAGAACCACAGGGAGTATGGGTAGCACAGAGGCCCTGGGTTTCTAGGCAGAAATGCCTGACCTCTGGTAGATCCCTTGAGATATCCTGGTTCCCAGATCAGAACCACTTTGCCTGTTCCAAGAGGAGCAGGGGGAGGCAAGAGATAAATATACACTTAATGCCTTCCTGATGGAACTGTCTGTAGAAAATTCCTCGAGGGAGTTTCCTGTCCTTTTTTGCTAGTTGTTGTGAGTAGGGAATGAACTGGCCCATTGGTAGAGTTATTAGAAACTTTCTTCATCCAGAAAGCTTAAACAAATACAGTAAAGTTATTTACCAGCTGCCTCACTGTCTTAAAATAATATTGCAAATAAAATAGTTATTAAAATAACAATGAACCAGAAAGAGAATGAAATTGAAATAAAAGCATTGTTTATGAACAGCAGTGAATCTCAGACAAGGTTGAAACTTGCCTCACAAGGTGCAGCACAGAGTACTAGTCTGAGGCCATTTACTGCTCTTTCCAATCACAAGGGAAAAAAATCCTCAGTCTTCTCCTGACACATCCAAGTCCAGCCCATGCCCCAATATTACTATTGGCCTGCACAGTGTTAGCCTGTAGGAGAGCTATAACTGTTGTATTCTTGCAACAGGAATTCTGCTTTGCTCCCCCATCGCAGATGCAAACACATCAGATATTAAACCTGAGTGGATAATGCTGATGCCCTGCATTGCAGGCTTCCTTTGATGGCTCCAGGGGATATAAAGGTATTTTGCTGTTTCCTCTCCAGAGGCATCTGGTTTAGTCAGGTGGTTCACAGTGCACATGGTCACATTTATTGTTTGGTTCATTCTCCATTGTGCTTCTTCCCCCTCCCCAGTATTTTATCTGTCCTGGCCTTTCCCAAGCACTTTTATACCGAACTGAAATATTTGTTTATTTCTGGCATTTCCATCTGGTGTTAAGAGGATGAGAAACAGGCTCATGTCACTGACACTCCCCAACCTTCAGACAGACTGCTACAACATCTCACAGATCTGGGGGTTTATGCGTCTCCCCACCTCTAATGCCTTATCAGGCGTAAGTGCTACAAGATCTCTTGCAAAGACAGCACTTCTTTTATGAAGGCCCACCATTTTACAAATCACGTACATCCATTGTCACAACAGCCAGGCTCTGCAGACCCAAGAAAGTTATAAACAAAAAAAAAAAAAAAAAGGGCTAAAACCTAAAAGATGCATAATGTCCTCAGCAAAACCCAGCTTCTCAACTGGCTGAGAAAAACAGAGCCACAGAAAAGTTACAATTTCAGGTTGCCTGAAAGCTTTTTTTTTTAATTATTATTCTATCTAATGGTCTTCCTGTCACCTGTTTTAGATTAATCTCTATTTCTAATCCTATTCAAAATGATCTACCATTGTGTTTTTCACTTCCAGTAATGCCAGGCAATGGCTAAAGACCTTCACAATCCCCAGCTCTAGACTACACCCAAACTTCATTCAAACCTGTGATTCCAATTAGACGTCATCTGTGCTTGTCCCAGGAAACTACATTCCCCCCAGTGACTGTACTTACAATAGTCTCTAGCTGAGACAGCGATTGCAGAAGAGTTGGCGAACTTTTTTATTTCCAACACAAATTCTTTCTTGCACAACTTGTAGAACACCATTTTACCAATAGATGATTCAGGGATGCAGTGGAGATAAGCTAGAGACCACTTTGGTAATACTAAGCATTTACTTATTCAGCCTGCATGGAAGGCACCAACATTTAATTCCCATGTGGGTTGGATGGGGGTTACAAAGGGGCACTTAGAGATCAGTACACTCATAGCCCTCCTCTGTAGAATCACACCACAATTTTCAGTTACTAATCTTCTAGGACTCCTCCAGATGCTAGCATTTCCCATGCATACAGAGCTTTGTCTTGTAGAAGTTTGTTTTGCTTGTCAAGCCATCTTTGGCAGTTGGTCAGGATTTACTAGAAAGTCTCTGAAAGGCCTCTGAAAAGGCAGTGAAAGACACTTTCCTAAATTTTCTAGCCAGCATACAGCAAACAAAAACATTTTTTCATTAAGATTTGAATAGATTAGGATGTCTTGGAATTTTCCTTCGCCATCTCAAGATAAATGATAGGTACTTGTACAAAATAAATGAAATAATTGCCTGCTATAAACTGGTAACTGAAGTCCAGGGGGAAAGAAATCACAAAATAAAACTAAGCACAGCTGGGAGAATCAAGGACACACAGTGTGCCTTTGCTGTGCTACTTAAAAGTGTATTTTGTTAAACACTTAGTATCTAGGAAGATTATAGATGAATAGTCTCTGATAAGGTCTGTGTAGTCTCTGTATTTCAACAGGCACCCTCAGATCCTAGAGAAGATGGCCTAGAAGGTCCAGCACACCCAGGAATGCCGTGATTGTTTAGAGTTGATACAGAAATGTTATATGATCCTTTGTCTAAAACCAGGCTGAGGAAGAGAATGTGGGTTGTTGATAAGCATGCAAGAATATCAGCCTTCAGTATTTGTGGCAAATCACTTCTACCGGTGAGTCACCACAGCTGGGGCTTGTTCCTTCCTGGGGGCACGTCCTTTCTACACTTTCTCAGCCAAATCTGAAGTGGGTTTATGCTTTACCCCTTACATTATTTTCTTCCATTTGCTCAAGAGGTACTTTTTTTCCCACAAACTTTCCTGGCAACAAAAGAATTCCTTAGAATAGCAGAGGGAAATGTAACAGAAAAATGGGCAGGCATACAGGCAAAGTTACATCAGCTCTTAAATTCTTCCAAAATTGAATTCACGCAAACAATAGTGAGTTAGTTGCCAAGCTCAGGTTCAGAATGGCTGTAAATAAAAGAGATTCCATGCTGAAAAGAGATACATTGGGGATACGTGGCATTTTTCTTGTTGAAATAGTAGACTACCACACAGTAGTGCTGTACAGTAATCACATTTACCCTTTATCTTTACATCTCCTTCTACTAAAGGAGTATAGCATATACACATTTTTTGTTGGAGAAAGTGTAAAGTGACATCTCCCTTTTGCTGAGAAGAGTCTTGGTTAAGTTAAACAGATCACAGTTTGATCACCGATTTAATCATTTAAGAGTAGACCTTTGTACGTGAAGATGATTGTATAGAAAGTAAAGAAAGGTGTCATTGGCTTGAGGCTACCGAATAAGTAGAACCACTAGTTGCATTATTAAAAGAAGTTGTGTCTCTAATTTTTTCCTGCGGCAGATAAAACCGAAAGATAACTCTCAAATGTCAAAATGCCAGTGTTAGTGAATGTAGTGCAGGAGACAAAATTCCCAGTGCTGCTACAGGTAAAACAAATTTTAAGGAGGATTCTAGCACTTTTGTAATGATGGAATACAACCTTAGGCAATATAAATTCATAATCTCTCAGGACGAATGGCCTTTAAAAATGCAACAGATTACCCAATTCGCCACTGAAACAGGATTTGCTCTGGCAGCCTTACAATGCCTATAATACATACTGCAGAACTTCCCATTAACATGATACTTGCATTATCTTTGAATTTTTCATCCAAACCTGATATGTTGTCAATAAAATCATGATACTAATAACACCTGCATTAGGCTGGGTGTTTGACTCCCCGTCACTCCTTCTGCTTCTCCCTCGCCTCGCCACGTGGTGGGTTTATGCAATCCAGGCAGAGCAGAGCTGCCAAGGACCTGCCTTGCTCAGGTGCACAGGAATTTATCCACTGTCACTGAATTGCACCCAAAGCAGCATTTCTGGCTCTGCAACATCATCCCCTCCAGTGACTGTCTGTTCCACCCCCCAAGGGGTTGGTGATGACGGTGTGGAAGCTGGGAGGAGGACATAGCTGATGTATGGGTCAGAAGTCCCGGCACAGCAGTGGTGGGAGGATGCTTTGGAGGATGCAGCTGTGGGACGGTGTGGGTGTGGAGGAGGGGAAGAGGCTGATAGGGGAGTGGTTCTGCAGTGGGTTTTCATGCTGCTCCCCAGGCGAGTTGGTCTGACCTCTCCACATTTCTTCATTCTGTCTTCAGCTGTAACAGGCTAATGTATCACCCCAAAATAAAATGAAATATTTCTGCTACTAAAATTCATTTTAGCAAGCAAAGTTTGATTTTTTCTTTTTCTTTTATTTTTTTTAAGTAAAACAAATGACAAAGCTTAAAGTAGCCTGTTTAATTGTGACTAAAAGGCATTGCCACTGGATGGATGGCTGACAGCCTGTGTGAAATGGCTTTAATGGTTCTGCTTCAGTTATAAAAGACAAATGTTCACCTCATACCACCACAAGAGCACACGGGACAAATCAGCATTATCTTTGCAAATATCACCATTACTTTTCATTATTAAATTTACATTTTTCCTGTCTCTTGTAAAAGTGAGAAAGATGGGGTGGAACTCAAACATCTTTTATTTTTTTAACTGTGTCTTTTGCTAAAAGCACAATTTACCCTAATGAAACCTTATTGCATCTGGTCTAAGAATGCTTATGCCAAAAAGCTGATGAGACTTATATAACAGCCATGATGTTAAGTTTTCAAAAATCAGTCATGAAGGAACAGATTCTTAATTGAAAGCAGGCTGCTAATCACAGTGCTCTTTCAAATAAATGTTTGCTATCGAAATAAGTGGTAAAATAATGATTTTTCTATGCATAGAGATTATAAATTTGATAGGTTTACGCATTTACTGGTGATTCTGTAGATTCAGAAGGGATGAACTCATATTTCACCCTGTATCATTCTGTAAGAGATGTAGTCACTGCACACTGGTTTAAAAGAGTTAAGATTAAAACAAGCAGTAGATAAAGCCGTTTAAGTTGTGTTCAGCCTACACAGAGCAATATGAAATAAAGCCCTAATATGCTCCTCTATATTTTACTTTCACTCTTCTGTCTGGACCAATTTAACCAGATGCTCTGATATTACCTTTACCACTCTATAATGAATTTTTCTCTGCTATACATTGTGGATGTTCAAGACTTACTAAATCATCAGAGAAAAGTCCGGGTCAAAGCCTGCGCAGTGCAGATTTAAGGTCCTTTACCTGGAGTTCTGATTAGGTTTCCTCAGATGCTCATTCACTTGTGTGAGGTTTGGACTTTAATGCCGTAACTGTAAAGCACAGCTTAGCTTGCTTGTGGAGAGCCAGACATCTCCTGAGGTTTCTCTCGGAACTGCTGGAAACCAATTTGCCTCAGTCACTCCAGCTCCTCGGCTCAAACTGGCAAACTGACTGGTTCACATCATAGGATGGCTTTTATATTTACACATATATATAGCTTGTTCATGAGAATCGTGTGTGGGTAGGGTGTTTTTTTTTTCCTTTATGCACTCCCATAATGTACAGGAAACAAAGAATTCTGTCTTTGACCAGCAAAAACATGCAAATTCAGAGAACTTCAAACCCTTCCCCTACAATGCACCTCAGCCAAAGTCATTTAGGAAAAAACACACATGGGAAAGGGCCTTGAAATTTTTAAGAGCTTTCTCCAGTTACCTTTTACCATTCATGCTTGCCTTACTCCCTAATCACTGATTAGCACGTACCATTGTGTAAAAATCTGTTGTGGTGACAGTGCACAGAGTGAAAACCTTCAGACTTAACTTCCCATCCTTGTATCAAAACATTCACCAATCAACCTGTGCTAAAACCATATATTGAACGGTTTTTTCCACTTATTTTTGACTAGAGGTAGTACCAGCACAGAAAGGGTACAATTTCAGCATGTCTCTACCCACCTTGTTTCCTTGTGCAAGTTCTGGCTTGACATTGGCTCATTTCAGCAATGTGTGGGGACAGAATCGGGATCAGCCTGAACTGGGGTAGACAATCTGAGGAGGCAAAGATTAGTACAGATATAGTAAAAGAACGAATATGATAATTCAAAATGACAAAAATGGGCATGAAGTTGTACTGCTCCAACTTTGAAACATTTGACACAAATGTTAAAAGGAGATATTTCCATGGCATCTGCATTTAGGAGAGTTATCTCCATGAATATTTCCACCCTTATTTAGTATATTTTTCATAGTAGAATGACATTATTCCCCTTGGGCCCTCAGTTTTTAATGCTGCATTGAAGGTAGAAGTAAAAGACTAAGAATCCCCTTAACACAAGTAACTTTGCATAGAGATGGCAAGGAACAAATCATCACCAAACAAGCATGTAGGTAAAACAGGATACATTTTATATATTTTTTTTTTTACTAACGCAATATATTTTCAAAAGAATCTCTGAGTCTATCAAACAAACAGTCTTAGCTAGAAAAATAAAATCTTAAACCTGGAAAAATAAGAAGTTCATAGGAGCAGAGAACTAGAAAAGATGTCTTTGGTCACTAAGTCTTATCCCCTGCTGTAGCATAGATGTTTATTGTCATATAGTGACACTTCATAAACTGATCAAGTTGCCTAAAAGGAATTAGATAATTATTCATAACTTTGGGTGAAAGGCTGTTTTCGAAACTCAAGTCTTTAATGGTTAGAATCTGCTTCTAATATTCAGCTTAGATTTATTCAGTTTATATATATATATTTATACTTGTGACAGCATTGTCCTTTAGGTCAAAGAGGTGTGTTTTTCTTGCCTGGCATTTACCCCCTAGATATTTTTACAGGGAACACTTAGCTCCCTTTCAGCCTGAGTTTTACTAGACTGCATGGGCTATGTTTTTGTGTGGCCCCTTAGCCAGATGGACCCTCGTTTCCCTTCATGCCTTGTAGCCTTTCTGTGCCCCTCTCCCAGGTGGCAGGTCCTGGCCACAGGGAGTCCTAGAGCTTCTCGCTAAACTTTGAGGAGGACCCCTTGTAGTGCTGCTGCTGACGTTGCTGTGCCTCCACAGTAACTACCATCCATGTAGGGATTGTGGCTACCATCTTCATTGGTCCTCCAACTTCAAGCCAGGGTGTGGCCAACAAGAACTTTGTGGTCTTCCCTCTTCCCAACACTGTTTCTAGCTGAAGAACAAAAGCCGTAATGATGACCTCCAAGTACACAATTCTGCACTTTGGGTGTGGTTCTGTCCTTCTAGCTCTTTCTGCATTTATGACGTCTCCCAGATTTTTGTGACCAGTAATTTTAATTTTTTTTAGCACAGTCCTACTTTTTGCACCACCGTTTCAAAATGAAGCTCACAAATAAAGGCTGGGTCCTAGTAACCTTGTAAGCCCACATCCTTGCAACAGGTAACCTCATTCTAGGACTGAATCTCCCTCTTCAACACAAGCAGTTGACATCTCCCTTTAGTTAGTTTTTTATCCATGTTATACTTTTTGAACTAATTCCCATCTTCTTCAGCTTAACTAATAATTTCCCATGTGGCACCTTATTACCTACTTTTCAGAAGTCCATAGAGAGGAGACCTACTGCATTGCTTTAGTCAAGAAAAAATGTTATCTCAGGGAAGAAAGCTATCCAGTTACTCTGCCACAATCAGCCTTTGGCAAATGCATATAACGTCTGTCCCATCTTTCATTTACCTGAGCGCCTTTGTCCTAGAGGATTTCATACTGTTGAGATTATATTAAAATAGGGCACGTAGTTGCTGCAAGCACTTTCTCCCCTTTCTTAGAGTGGGTGTTATGGGTACTGTATTTGGCTTTCTTCCATTATAAGGCATGTGAGGGTATAAGCTAATACTTTCTTTGACAGATTGTGGGCAAGGAGCACACTGATGGCCACCCCCTCCCAGCTGATGGACAATAACTTCTTAGCAGGAACTAGTTTACCTATTGCCATTTTCTGAAAGTAGTTCTGGGAAGTCACTTAAACCCTGTGTAAATACCCATTGGGTGGACAAGCTGAGAGCAAATCCAAGGAATTCTTTCTGGAAACTCTAGAAAGAGACCTTTGGCTGAAGTTTGTGTTTTGTTATTTATTATTTGGGCCACTAATAAAAGCAAGCCCTCAGAAGGGGTAAGTTTGACCTTATAGTGTCACGTTGAATATATTTGAGGCAGTGTACAAATACCACCTGCTCACACAAAGAAATTCAAAGCCAGTCTGTCCTAAATCATGCCACTGTGTTCAGTTATTGCATATATATCCCCCAGCACAGCATGATCTTATGTATTATATATATTGCAATTAGACAAAATGGTGTGACTTAGGAATGAAGTGGCAGCCTTAATTGCTGTTTGCATTTGTTACAAAGTTGTAACTTGAACACTGAGGGTAACTTTAACTCTGGCAAGTCAGTTTTAGGCAGAAATGAGAGAGAGTAGAAGGGAACAAAGTGCCTCCTTGCTCAGGCACGTTGGCAGCTTTCAGTCTTCTCTGTGGAAGTGGCACTGGTGGAGCAGGCCTTTGGTGGGAAGAGCCCACCCTCCCCACAGGCTGGTGGCAGGACCTGCACCCCCACATTCCTCCTTGTGCCTTCCATCTAGCAAGATGGAGAGCTTACTGCAAGCAAAACCAAAGCAAGTTCATGGCTTGGAAGGCACCAAATGAGGACGAACGTGCCTAAAACCCAAAGACTTTTATGACAGTTGCTTCCGTGCAGGGAAAAAAAAATGGGTGCAAATTTTAGGCAACGGCGGCAAGGAGCCCAAGAAAAGAGATGCACCTGGACTCAAAACAGGCTTGTGGCTGCTCTGTTCAGCTTCTGGCCTCAGCTCTGGAGCAACACAGATAGGCAGTATTTTCTTTCTCAAGAGTCTGCAGCTAAGTCGCTGCCTTTGGGCTTGTCTCAGTCCTTAACCTGACTGAAGTTTGCTTGTCTAAAGACGGCACCGAGGCCCCAGGATATGGCCCCCTGTTAATATGGTGACTGATACTGGAACTATGTTTTCCCACAGAGTGCCTCACAGTAAGCATGTTTCTAAAAGCTCTGCATAAAATGTAAACAAGGTAGAAAAGTCAAGCCTGTAATGAGCATTCTCTCTGCAGAAATGATGCTCATGCAGTGATGAAACTCTTCATTCATTTGAGCTCGTCTCACTTCGTGACATGTATTTCTTCTTATGGTGCAGCTTCCATAAATCTATAGCAGTGTCACAGCACATGCACATTAGACATTACCTGCAATTGAATTTGAATGTTGTAATTTAACAAAGAGGAGAATAAGCTTCGGATGAAAAAAAAAGTGATTTAATGGAATTAGAAAGAACTACAGATACTCTTTGTGATTTTTATGGTTGCACACTGTGTCAAGAGTTTGGTAATTTATAAAACTTCTTGATAGAAATATATGAATATACCAGTCAAAGTAATAATTAATTCCCTCGAGAAAATGCTCATTAAAAAAAATCTGTTACAAAAAAGAAAATTCTAAGAAGCTAGGAGATCACAATGTAAGCTAGCTGCCAATTAAGCCTTCATGGGGTTGAGAAAGGAAAATGAAGGCAACAATATAGCATTCTGACTTGGGATTTGATCTTCAAGATAACCTCCGAATTGCAATGTTTCGCTTACTCAAAGCGCTGCTGAAATACATCCTAGCTGATTATGCCATAATACTGTACATTTATCCTCACATGTAAGGAATTATTCTATTACTCACAAATGCAGCTAGTTATGAATAGTAGACAATAGCACCGTTTTCAGAAGGGAGTCTGTAAGGAAATATAGAATTTTTTTTCTTTTTCTTTTTTTAGTACCATATATCCCAAGAATGCCATTGCTGTAAATACAGTTATACCTTTTCTGCACTGGGTTATCATCTATGATCCTTTGAATATGTATCATTAAACATTTGTAGGATAGGCAAGAAGGGTGTGTAATATCTGAATACACTGCAGAACCTGTGCTGGGCACAGCAAGACTACAATCAAAGACTAAACCGGCTAATAGTTTGTACTGCTGCAAAGTGCAGGGAAACTTCCATTAAATGAAGGAATTTGTGCTAAAAGTGCTGTGTTCAGAGAACTGCTATAGAGTCCAGGTGATTGAGATTTTATCTGTATTTGTAAAGAATTAAATCTAATAGTGGTTTCTTCTTAAGGAGAGAAATTTTTCACAAATGCTTCACAGACATAAGCTAATATAACTTAAAAGCCTTCTTACAAGGAAATCCAATTTTGCAACCTTCACTCATATCGAATAATACCTCTTCACAGAAGATGTTACCATGATGTCTAATGGCTGTGACTCACAAGCCCTGGTGAATCACATTGTGGTGAGGTGGAAGGTTACCCTCCTGGTTCCCAGCCCCTTTCCCCACCTGGAAGGTACCTCAGAAGTGGCAAAATGGCTGTAGTCACCTTTCTCAGCTGTTGCAGTTCGTCACCCAATTTATTCATTTATACTGCTTGAAATTGATTGAAATTTACCTTAAGCCGCTGGGATGCAACTTGTGATTTAGCAGAGATGGGTGAGAGGCTGATTAGGCAGCAGAGCTGTGCTTCTGCTGTAACTTACTCCAGAACATACTGAAGTTAAGAGAGACAGAGCAATGTGGAAGTGGCCTGGGCACGGCAAGAACTAATGGCCCTTGGTTATTAAATATACGTGTATGAAAATGCACAAAATCAAACACTGCAAGTATCCTGCTAACAGCACAGACATTTTCATATCACAGGGCAAAAACCCGCAGGTTAGGTTGGCCATGTGCAGCAGAAAGCTATTTTCCATCCATTTGCATTTAACTTTCATACCTATCTTCAGAAGCAAAATAAGTATCTTCAGTGGAATCATCTGGATACTTCTGTAGATAAAACTTTGCTTAATTTGTATGGATGATTTAAAGGCCACCACATCACCTTCCCCAGAAGCTCCTAATCTGTAATGGTGCATGCCCTGTCCTACTACCTCATGCAACCCCTACAGGGATGTTCCCAGGTGAGCTGACTTTGGGCATGTCGAAATCAGTCGAAAGATTCTAATTACTAAGTGTTGGGAGCTAATGTTTTATTTATGTATGGGATGACTTTGCCATTTTTTTGGTAGCCACAGAGGAACTGGCAACATTTTGTTCTTCATATTTATTTATCTTTTATATGGAATTATTTTCCCCCTTCAAAAGTAGAGCACAATTTATGACAATGAGAGCTGAGTATGTTACACAGTAATAAAGGTAAGCACTAACAGAATAAAGCTGTCTAAGGGGTGCTATAAATGTATCTCATTAATTTGTATGCAAAATATATTTTGGACTTCGCTCCGTGCATTGCAGGTGAAGGCTGTGTGGGAGCCAGAAATGATGCTGTGCTTCCTGAGTCCCTGGAGCAGCCTTGGCCTGATCCTGGACTCAGCCTGAGACTAAACATTGTTATAACCGCTGGAGAGCCCAGTGTCTCCACTTTATACCACGGATGGCAGCTGGTACAGAAGAAGCATCACCAGCTTGAAAGAAAAGAAGAGAGAACTACAGGTTCCAGACGCTTTGCTGCATCTCAGCAGCCTCTTAGTAGATGATCACATCCTTGATTTCTTGCTCACTTACTCATGGCTTAACAATTTGCTGTTCGAGGCACCCCTGCAAGGTGCAACTCTCCTGTGTACTGAGGGTGCAGCATCAAGGGGAAGCAGACTTTTTGTTAGTTACTAGAATTAAGGTCACTGATGTAATACTACAATAACCAAGGCTATGTAGATGCATAGCGGTATTAAAACCATTACGCTATGTTAAACCTCGTTGAGATGATCAAAATATTCAGAACCCACATTTCTCCTTTGTGAACCTTTCAGGCTGACTCAAAGCCCAAAACATTACTGAATACTTTGGAATGT
This sequence comes from Nycticryphes semicollaris, assembly GCA_013400055.1. Classification (NCBI taxonomy): domain Eukaryota; kingdom Metazoa; phylum Chordata; class Aves; order Charadriiformes; family Rostratulidae; genus Nycticryphes; species Nycticryphes semicollaris. The sequence continues at coordinate 307,942 of VXBJ01005657.1, forward strand.
ATCAGTCATGACACTTGTAAGTATACCCAAAACAGCAACACTTACATTGTGCTTGAGATTGCATGTGTGAGCACTGTGCAGAACTGAAGATGGCAGAGATAGGATCCTTCTGCTACTGTTCTCTTTTCTTCCCCAAAAAAAGTGAAGCTGGCTTTCTCCCAAAGAAAAAGAGAAGGTGAAATCCTAATCCCTGTTTCCCTGTGTATGTTATGGAACTGCTAATTTTGCTGTGAATATAAACTGCACACCTACACACGCATGCAGGCACACATACACAGTTTGGTCTCAGTCCCAAAGAGGAGCTATGGCTAAGCAGTTACAGAGTCACTTGAAAGCCAGCTGAAAGTACCCATTGAGTTTTGTGAGGATTCCCCAGAGGACACCTTAGCAGTTCTGCTCTTACAGCTCAAGGAGAATTGGTCGTTCCACAGCTACAGTGTCGTTCTCCCTTCTCCCCAGACGAGGATACCTAAGGGTGACTTATGGTTGCTGCTTCCTAACTGGAGCAATAGCATTTTTTTCACCTTTAGCTCATGCACCAACTGGCTCACAAACCCAGGCATGACATTCTGGCTCAGGTTTTCTGATGTGCACACACACACACACTCACACACACATACCTAAAGACCACCACGTTGTACAAACTTCTGTATTCACAGTGAGGGGAGAGGTCACTGTGCATCTGAATGCGCACAGAATATGGAAATACAGTGCTTGCCATGATAAAGGAAGACATCCCATTCCTTTGCTGAAGTTTCTAAGTCAAATTTGCTAGCACTAAAATGTTAGCTTAAAAACAAGAGTAGCTCAGGTTGCAATGTTGAATGCTCTGTAATATATCGAGGAAATCAAGTATGTCCCTATCCTGGAAATGATAATTCAGAGCCAAACATATGTCTTCTGAGAAGCTTTTCACCCTGTGGAGATGTATGACTTGTGCCAGAAAGTGCCATAGCCTGGTTCCCACTGTACATAAGTTACTTTCATTTGGTTCTTTCCTTCTCCAAAATAGACAAATGAGAAAAAACACTGAGAAATGCATTAAAATGCATGTTGCATTTTTATGAAAATGTCTTAGTCTTATTCTAATTATATCCAGATTATTTCATGAATATTTGAGAATTAAATCCCCAGATCTTAAATATTGACCATAAAAACAGTTCATCATCCAGATTTGCCATCAGAACGCTAGACTACAGAATTAACTGCCCCAAAAGAAAAGGCACAGCTCCAACAATTCTTCCTGCTGACTGCAGGACTTTGCATTTCCTCTCCGATAGAGGTGCAACTTAATGTAAAATCACACAGAGGCACAACACCTCCTGTCATTCTGCTGGAAGAGGTTCACGTTTTCATTGTTCATACAGAATAAGTCAGGCTCATATACTGTTGTTACTGACAAACTCAGGCAAGTAGGCTGATTTTAAATTGTGAATTATAGTCACATTAAGACTTAGGATAAATACGACAATGTTTAATATTGTAAAGGCAAATATCTGGAATTACCTCAGTTCAAAAGAAAAGATATAGCTGAAGGGTTAAAAATGGCAATGGGTGAGCAGCAGCATAATAAGCAATGGATGAGCTGCACGCAGCCTGACAAATTCGAGCAAAAGGATTGGAAAAGAGCGGAAATGGCATTCATCTGTAGGTGTTTCTTCTGGGGAATTATCTCTAGTCATCGCCTAGTCATGAGGCAAGTTTTTGCCATAATTACAAACCCAGGCCACTGTGGCTGGGCATAGTCCAGGGAGAAGGGCATTGGAAACAGTGGTTAAAAATGATGAAAACAAAAAAAAAGTGCTGAAAGACAAAAAGAATAAGACTTGTTAACAAAAAATATTGGGGAAGCAGCTCCTTCAGGATGAAGAAAAACAAATCTGGAAATATAAATTATGTGTCAGTTCCCATGTTATCAGAATCAAAGTGCCTAAAATGCAGTTCTATCACAGGAAAATCTGACAAAATACACAGACACCAACAAAATTCCCCAGTGTAAAATCCCTAGTGCCTAGTTTCTGGAAGGGAACCTGTTCAGAGCCCTAGCTGGGAACCTGGCCGATTCTGCACCAAGGGTTTTCCTCCTCTTTGCCAGCTTCCGAGAAAGTCCCCTCTTTCATAGTCCCCACCCTGTCCTGCAAAGACATCACTTTCCAGGTTATCCAGTCATCTGTCTTATGTGCTTATGAAAGAGAAGTGTCAAATTCTCCAGACACCAGTACTCAGGTGTGTCAAGCCTTACTCATCTCACAGGGTATTCAGACATGGAGCCCAGCCTCTGCCTGTGGCTTCTACCCACAGCTCAAAGGGACCTCAGGCTCTGGTGCAACAAGAATCATAGAATCATAGAATGGTTAGAGTTGGAAGGGACCTTAAAAATCATATAGTTCCAACCCCCCTGCCACAGGCAGGGATACCTCTCACTGGACCAGGTTGCTCAAAGCCCCATCCAGCCCAGACTTGAACACTTCCAGGGATGGGGCCTCAATAACTTCCCTGGACAACCTGTTCCAGTGCCTCACCACCCTCGTAGTGAAAAATTTCTTCCTAATATCTAATCTAAATCTCCCCTCTTCCTGTTTGAAATCATAAACCTTCACCCTATCACTACATGCCTGCATAAAAAGTCCCTGCCCAGTTTTCTTGTAGACCCCCTTCAGATTCTGGAAAGGCATTGCTCCTGGGGACCTTGCTGGTTGCTGAGGGAAGCTGCCATTCTGCTATAATGCCCATCGCAGGCACCACAGAGCCACAAGAAGGTGAGATAGCACCTCTTCTGCAGCCACTCACATTTGTTCCACCACTGCTCACCATCTTCATCATTAACTGTACCTAACCAGCTCCTCACCTTTTTCTCTGGTGTTACTTCATACCTCCCAGATTCTATTTTCACAATATATACACTGGCACTCCCTCCATCACCCTGTCCCACCTCCTGCTATCCACTGCACTGAGAATCTAAGACCCTGCTCAGCGGAAATCCCAGTGAATCTTCAGTTCTCTTGCCCTGGTGGTCACCTGTGACAGCTTAGAGGACTACCTGCTGCTCCAGGCCCCACCTCAGACACCCATTCACTTGTCTGCCTTATTTTCCCCTTATCCCTGGTGTTACTTCACCAAGCTTGGTTTGTTCCTACAAACATCTGGAGGGTATAGGAAACCACTCATGGGAACGCCAGAAACCTGGCATCTTAGTGTGAAAAGAATGACAGTCCCCACTCCTTAAATCATTGAACAATGAAAGGGGAGAGAGAAAGAAAAAACAACCAAACCCAGACCCCAGTGATACAGTTGTGCCCTGTTCCTAATGGCTAACAGACAATTTCTATTAGCTGCCAGGGCACATTTTATGGCTGTTTTAGGTTGTTTTCCATTTCCAAGAAGCCTAGCCTGCTGCTCTAGCCATCAGCGCAGCATGGGAAGCAGAATGGGAGTTGAGTTGGGATGAAATAGGGACTGGCAGCAGCTACATCAAACAACACAGTACTATACTGGAATGAGTAAATAATACATGTAGATTGATAGACTAGTGAATTGGCTGGGTTAAAGGATGCCAAGGTCATGCACCCTAGATGCAAAGGAGTCCTGGATTTTCATGGTCAGGATTCCCTGGTGATGAACTATGTTCCTTCTGTGCCCCTGCCCACACATTTTAGGTGCTCAGTCACTTAAATGATTGTCATGAAGTTCTCTTTGTTCTGCACTGGATTATGACAGGATATGTCACAGCAAAGGTCAGTGAGCATGGAGAGCATGGAGAACATCCACAAACTGTGTGTGCAGAGTCTCTCCCAGTAATAAAGATTCCCGGGCAGATCAGTCCAAGAGATTCTGCAACAACACATGAGATTAATTTCTTAGAACAGGCTTGCCCTGCCATTAGCACTAAGCCAGTTACACCTCCAATATGTACCTCCCCTTCTGCCTTCTGTGTTTAGGACTACAAGGACCTTCACCACAGTGAAGAAGTACTGACTAGTAGGGTAGCGAGCATCACAGATTCAAAGACAAACATGAGGCTCATACTACCTGAATGCTGCAAGGTATGGAGCGACCAGCTGGGACCGTGTTACCGATTGACAGGACTCAAGACAGAGTTGGGTCTGGCAAATCATTAGTGTCATTTTTTCACAAGTGTAGAGGACTAAATGTACTTTTTGGGGCAGATAACCCCCTCTTACTTGTACTAGGTATTGGCTAGCATGACTTGGGTATACTGGTGGATGAAAAGCTGGACAGGACTCTACAATGTGGAATCGCAGCCCAGGCAGCCAGCCATATCCCAGGATACATCAAAAGAAGCATGGCCAGCAAGACAAGGGAGGTGATTCTGCCCCTCTACTCTACTCTGGTGAGACCACACCTGGAGTACTGTGTCCAGCTCTGGGGCTGTCAGGACAGGAAACGCATGGACCTGTTGGATTGGGTCCAGAGGAAGGCCACAAAAGTGATCAGGGGGCTGGAGTACCTCTGCTATGAGGACAGGCTGAGAGAGTTGAGTTTGTTCAGCCTGGAGAAGAGAAGGTTCCGGGGAGACCTTATTGTGGTCTGTCAGTATTTAAGAGGGGCCTACAGCAAATATGGGGACAAACTTTTAAGGAGGCCTGTTGTGATATGACAATGTGTAATGTTTTTAAACTAAAAGAGGGTAGTTTTAGACTAGAGGGTAATGAAAGACTGGCACAGGTTTCCCAGAGAGGTGGTAGATGCTCCATCCCTGGAAACATTCAAAGTGAGGTTAGACAGGGCTCTGAGTAACCTGATCCAGTTGAAGATGTCTCTGGTTGCTGCAGGGAGGTTGGGATGGACTTTAAGGGTGTGTTCTAACCCAAACTCTTCCATGATTCTGTGTAAAGCAGGATAGTTTCTTGTGTGAAAATGAAGTTCCTTGTGTGCCACAGAACATTCCTGGTTATGCAGTGCACAGCCAGAAAGCAGAATGTCACAATTTTAAAGAGGCTCTGATCTTTGCTCCTGACTGTATCGCTACTCCACTGTCTGTGTGAGCTGCAACAGTTTCTGGTTGATATTTATTCTTCCTGGTTCCATCCTTGTCAAGGTGGAAGGACAAAAGAACCTCAGCTTGGTTTGCTGTTTTCCTTCCTTCTGCCTAATTCTTTGCCAAGTCAGGAATAATTCTTGGAAATGATGAAGCCAGGTCTCCTTCCCTTGTCTTTTTCTGCTCCTTTGCTCATGTCTTACCCCTCAACTATCTTGCATAAAGGGTGGCATTGGCATCAGGTACACATACTCCTCTGAACGGTCAGGAGGAAGCACAGCTTCTGGTGTGGTGGCTCTCCCACCCAGCCAGCTTTAGCCAAAAGCTTGGGATTTTGCCTTCCCTTTCACCAAAAGTCTTGCACAGCATGAAGAGACATTCCTTCCTAAATGTTTCTCTTTTCTCTTCAGTTTTTTTCTCCCAGTGAGCACAAAAGTGCCATTAAGGTCAATGGTACAGAATAGTCACTAATCCTGTGCACCCAGTTCCAAAGTTGACAAACATAACATTTATAAAATCTTGAATTTCAGAGCAAATATCAGTCAGAGCTGAGCTATAAACTCAGCACCTAAAATGAGAAATCTTGGCTTATCCCTTGGCATAAATTACCTCAAGAGGCTTGAGGCTTAAAAGGTAACAAATGGGGATCTGATCTGAAAACACGTATTTTCAAACCTGAGTTTGCTAGCTAAAAGGCATTCACAGATTTCTGTCATTGATATTTTTAAGGTTTGGCATACCTGGAATTAGGATGAGCTACATTCAGATTTGGTTTTGACTGCTTCTTACTTCTGAGGTAATTTTATGACAAAAATAGTGTACTGTATAGATATATTTGTCCTCTAGCTACAGAAAACAAGCATTTGAATTCTCTTTCTTACACACCTCAATATTAATAATATTATGCAAGAAAGATAGGGACTGTCTATTGCAGTTGTGGTTGCTGATATATTTTAGGGGAAAATTCTATTTTCACTTGTACTTTCCAACCTACATCATTCCAGATAAATACTAGGTTGAAATCATATTGAATAAATTTTGGAAAAATTCTGTTGACATTGTAAAGCTATAGGTGCTGATGAGGCTAGAAAAAGTATGTATATTTGCATATTTGTGCATATTAGTGCATGTTTTCTGGATTATCCTTTGTCTTTTTGTTAGAGCTCTGCTATCCCTCTGCTTTTGAGCTGTGTTAGGATTTTGGTAGAGGAAGGTGTCTCAATGTTAGGAATGTGCTTTTTCCTGTTTTTATAGGAACTGGGGTCAATGGCTGTGGATGAAGGGAGGGAAGCTGAAGGCTTTTTGAGTCAGGGCCTGGCCAAGCAAGGAAACTAGAACTATGAGTCAGATGGGAGGAGACTGGGGCTGGCTGGACTCAGAAACCGAGTTAGGAACTGTTGGAGAGAGAAGGTGAGATTACTGGGGATGTGAGGCTCTACTGCACATCTGTGCCATCAGAGCTGGGAAGGGTTTGGGGTGCCCATGACATGGACCCAGCACTCCAGGGCTAGTATATGGCAGAGTTACCTTCTCCTACAGCACACCTTGATATGGTCTTTAATGACATGATTTCCTAATGTTTTCTTCATCAAGCCCCTGCCTCATTCACTGCACAGGGTGGATGTTATTCATCTGCTTCGTTCTCATTATTCAGTGTAATGGCCCTACATCCTATTTACTGCTCACTATTCAAACCCTGTTCCGAAGATAGAATAATTAATTTCCTCATGGGCTGTTCCTCATGGGCACTCATCATTACAGTACTTCATAAATAGTAATTCATTCATTTTCACAACACTCATGTGAGAGGTAGGTTGGTGTAAATCCCATTTTTCAAATGGGAACTGAGGCAAGCAGACTTTACCTAAGGCCAGGGTTCACACTAATTATAGATGGCCAAGGAAAGTCACTACACCCTGGTTTGTCAGAACACTCGTTCTGACACCTGCCATGTATATCATCAGTGCACAGCTCAGATGTAGTCATGAGTGGCACTTGGGAAGGCGGACTGCTGAAGTGCAAGTCAACTGCTCTCAAAACATAGTAAATGACCATAACTGAACAGCCTGGCCTTGGTCTTCCCACAGCACTGCAGGTGAGGAATAGGCAAAGGCGGACCCCTCTGTGTAGGGCAACATTCAAATGCATCAAAAAAGAACCCTCGTTTCTCTTCCTACCTGTTTCTTCCTAATCCTCCAACCTTGCAACACTTCATGTGCTGGTATTTCTCTGCTGCTTTTCCTACCTGATCATCAGACAAGTCCAACCGTATCACACTGAAAATAAACAACCAGGGCATGGCAAATTAAGGCTGCATAAGGAATTTCAGTTGTTTCTATACATTGAAAGCCTTATCATGTGATACCAGCCTTTTAAAACTTTCTCTGTGTGTACTATCCTATATCTTTCTCTAAAAAGGCAATCTGAAAAACCCACAGAATTCCCATGATGGTGGCTCAGCAGCAGGACCAAAATGTTTAGACCCACAGCACTGACCTTAGCCACTCAAGTTAGGAGAAGGTGGTTAATGATAACCTGTATGCACACCAGCACTTGAGAATGAGACACTCACTTTGTGGTGATTTCATGGGTGCCTAAGGGATGACACCGGATACCTGGTGCCTGTCCCACATCCTAGAGACAGCCAGTGGCCATTTCTCTCACCTTCCAACCCTCCAACTTTGGCCAGAGTTTCCCAGTTCTGTGACTGGGAATCCCAGTCCCTATTTAAGTTTTTCTCACTTGGTTTCTCACCTGCAGCCCGCTTTTTGCCCACCTCAGTTCCAGCACCAGTTCCTCATCCCCTTGCTCCTCATCCTGGCTTCAATCCTTCTCCCATCCCATGAGGTAGTAATGCAAAGCTGGACACTTTACCCACACTCCTTGTGCTTCCCCGCATGTGCTTCTCGCCAAGCCAGGATGACAGTCTCTCTTCCACACTGGCAAATCATTGACATCTAATCTCCACTTTCCTGCAGTCCTGCATCCCGTGCCTGAACATGTGCAACCACAACATTTGTGAAAGGCGATAGTGGGGCAAGTTTCCCCCAGAGCCTGCAGCTTGGGGTCTGGTGTGTGCTTGGTACAGACATAGCCTTTGGAGGACATCACTGCCAAATTCCTGAGAAGTATCTACTGAACTTGAGCAAAGGCTAAGGATTTGGCCAAAGTTGGTCTGGTTTCACATTCTTGACATTAGGGTAGACCCTTTTCTATGCCAAATGTAATGTCCGTGCTCCAAGGGGTGGATATGTTGGAGTTAATTGATTAAACAGTTGCAAAGACTTTTTTTTTTTTTTGATGTAGACAAAGTTATTTTCTATAATATTATTCTTGGAAATTGCTGAACTATTTTCACTAAATTTTTAGAGCAACAAATAAATTGAAGTGGGGCAGACATCCAGCATGGGGAATTTTAGTTGAACACTCAAAGTCTGGCACAGTTATATGCTACTGAAAAAAGGGTCTTATCATGGGAAGTGTCAAACATTAAGTATAGGTGGCATTTCCAACTCTGCCTATAATATAGATTGGATTAGATGCCTGGTTCCACTCCCAGGGCATTCTGGATTAAACCAACTGACTCACAGTGGACTAGGAAGAAGTCCTTATTTTTTGCAGGTTAATAAATTTGTATGGCATTTTTGTCCTTAAAAAAAAAAAAAACCCAAACAAAAAACCCCAACAAACATGTCATTTATCTGGAAGATTTATTTATTTACTGTATCTGGAAGATTTATTTATTTACTGGTATTGGCAAGGAATGCATAATTTGCTGACAATACGGAATGGATGATTATGGCAACCAATTTTATGAGAGTCTTATAAAAAGAGAGGCTTAATAATAAAATGTTAACAATTATAATTTAAAAATGAGTCAGCTACAGAGAAAATAAGACAAAGGCAAAAAGAAAAAAGAAAAACCTTTCAGAGCAAAATGTTTTATTTCCATTTATTTCCAATGCTTTGCAGATGTGTGTGGGGCAAGTAGGAGGCTAATATATCTCACTTTAGCAGTACTAATTGTTTGCATTATCACAATAATCAAATGCAACCATATTAATCTCTGTGGTTATTAACTTGATTTTTACACATTAAGATTTAGATTTAATCCCCTGGGACCATCTATTAATGCTTTTAAAGTTGAAGGGTTTCAACAGTTTTAAGTTTTTTTTTCCCCTCTTTTAGCTGCAGGCAGTAAAATTTGAACGTGTGTGGAGTTTTGTATTTTGCATTCCTGTGGGATTTTCAGAGACACTGCTGTCAAGGACCATGAATCATGTTAATACATAGCAACCTCTACAGCTATTAAAATGTCTGCAATAATGTGATTATTTTAAAACGGAAAAACTAATATCATATGTATTACTTAAAGATCAACCCTTTTTTTTTAAAGGCATTAGAAAGGGCTGCTTTTGTGAGGGGGAATGGAAATATTAGTGGGAGTCACTAAAATGTGAAATGTCTAATCCACTGAGAAGAGAAACTTCAGTTCCTTTTACAAAACATATTCTTTCTGAGCTTATAGCTGATGATGCACAAAAATGGCCAAAAAAAAAATCAAGATCAATAAGCATGAAAAGCTATTTTATTTTTGTTTAGCCAAATCGTAATTACACTGACCTGCTGGAGCAGTATCTGGTTTCATGCTTTCGTGGTCACTGAGTGATGATACCCAAGCAGAAAACTGGCCATGGAGGGTTTTTTTATGAAATGTCAATGTGGAATGTAGTGTTAGGAATGAATAATGACACGAACTGGTTAAAAAGTCAGTTTTCAAGGTGGATGTATCAGATACATAATTTACAACTTATATAAACAAGAAAATACAGTGAAGTGACCCCATGAAAGGAAATAAGAAAGCCTCTTGGAGTGTATTACAGCTCTAGTCTTTAAATATTAACTCCAAAGACAGAAACAGTGAGATGCTCATTTCAACAAGAAAGAATATAGTTCCTCAGATCATGTATTGTGATTGTAGTTGATTGTACATACCCATGTTGCCTTTTCTCAGAAAATCCTCTCTTGGCTATCTGTTTTGCTGGGCTGACTTCAAGCAGCCACCCCTTGACTTCACATCTCCAAGATGGTGCAAAAGTATGAGAATTCTACAGCCTCTCTGACTTTCCTGTATCCACATTCCTAATTCTATCATGGCCTTCTCCTCCAGCAAATGTTCTAGCACCTCAGGTTGTTCAAGAGTTTAGAGATTTGTGCTTGAATGGAGCACCATGGAAGACAAAAAGGTCCCTGTCCCAAACAGCAACTGAAAGACACCATGGGTAGGATGTAATCATTTTAATAGGTAGGAATTCAGCTAGTACCAAACGGTTGAGTGGTATTTTATATGGTGTTAAACAGGACTGAAGAAATATGAAGTACTGGTGTTTCAGCACATAAGTGGCCAAATATGTTGTGATATTTTACTGGGCACTCAGACGGACACTGTCAAGAAAGAAAAGGTTCAAGCGCCCTTGTTCAAGGACAGGTGGGCTCCTCAGGCAGGCATATTAGCAAGCTAGTTATTGGCACTACACCAAATAATTTTAGATTATGGAATATAAGCGCTCCATTAGCATTGTTTTAAATTGCACTTTCTGTTTTGTAAAATCAAAAAGGAAATTTCATGGGGAAAAGAAGTCTCGCATTCATGCAACATTAATGTTTAGGGAATAATGCGGTGTTTTGCCATGTTAAAAGAATTATTACAAACCCTTCATTGAGAAGCTCTAGAGATCTCATACTTTGGAAAAGAGACTTGATAATTGGATGTGCAGGAGGAGGAGGGAGATGTATGAGGAGGGTGTCATTTTTGGTGACAGCAATGAGCCATTTTTTTGTTCTTGTGAAAAAAGACCCTGATCTGGCCAAATTAGAAGACTTTGAAAAAACTGAGAAGTGGGTAGCTGCAGGTTAGCATGGGGCAAGTAGCTGGAGCTCAGGGTGGAGTGATTCACTCCCAGGCTCGCTGCTTGCCTGAGCTGAACAGAGAATACCATGAAGTCGTGTACATACAGGCAAGAATGCTTGAAGGAAGAAAACTAAATTTGCACGTGCCACTTCCAGTGAGAGCACATTTTTACTTGCACAGGTCTCTCTAATATCTAATATGTATCACCTGAGAACCCCAGAAATCTCGAATAATATAAATAAATATGGGCCAGCTCACGAATTCCATGTCCCCATGTAGAGGTGATCTCCTTTCCCACAGCTGCAAAAGTTGTGGCGATGCTCCCCCCTCTCCCAGCTTCACCAGTCCCCGTGAACAATGGGGCCAAGCTGCCTAGGCACCAGGGTGAGGGGTCACGGCATCCCACCGAGCTGCCAGATTTGGGGGCAGATCCCACGGCCTCTACCACACTGAGCCAAAAGCATGTCTTCTCTTTCCCCCTGCAATCCTGGCAGGGAATCTCAGCAAGAGGAACCTCAGAGGGATTTCTTCCTCAAAACTCACCTTTCACAGCCTTTTTTCTTTCTTTCCCTTTTTTCTTTATTTTTTTTTATTTTCCACATAGAAAGGGAAAAGACCGTGTGGAAAATTAACTGCACTGGTTTACGGGTCACATGTGTAAGAGCCTGTGAGCGTTTGTGCACGGTGTCATTGTTGGATTTACAGCGGTTGCTTTTATCCTTGGAACTGAAGCCACCACGTATTTTTATATACCTGCTTATTTTGTAAAGCTAGAGGTCTGGGCAGAAGAACTGAAGGAGTCTCTCAGCTCCACTGAAATACCTTGGACTTGGAGAGCTGAACTGAGGACAGACTGGAAAGAAAGGAACAGAAAACATAAACACACGAATGTGACATCTGCGATTCCACTTTACAGAGCTTTTTACATGTGTGAAAATAGCTCATTGTCTTGCAAAAGTGAGAACTTAGGGGGTGAAACTGATGACAGAAATTAAGGGGACTTAAAACAAAAAGCCCAGCTATAGAAATGAATTTAAAAGAAGGGGAAAAAAAAAAGCTATGCCAACATTTTCCTGAATGATAGCAAAGATGTATGCTAAAGAATAGGTGTTGACAGAAAAGAAACACAACCCTTTAATAAAAGAGGTGGGCAGGCAGACATATGAACTGCTAAAATTTCAGCAGTTCAGAGTCCTATGGGTAGAGAACACTGGAACACAGGAAAAACAAGTAGAAAAGATCTTAGGAAACCCTCACCTCCTAAAATTTTTGATCATTTTAGATGTCATTTCACTTGAGAAAAGAAACAATTACATATATATAAATGAACTGCAAAGAAAAAAGAAAACAGAGGAAAATAAGGAGGAAAAGACACATTAATGCTTTGGCTTCCCCCTCAGATATCCCCTGCACTGTGTCATAATAAATCTTGCATCTTGCTGCTCAGCTGAGGGCTCTGCTGCAACATTCCTTGGTCGCTTTGTTTCCGAGCGCCGTTTGCATTGGATTTGGGGAGTTCTCCAAGCAGTTGCAACAACACTGTAATATTTCCTCACTGTTTCCTAGCAAAGCATGATCCAAAACCAGACTTTTGGAAAGGAGGTACTAGGGAAGTGCTGTGTTGGGTAGCTGTGACTCCCCGGGTCTGACAGCCTCCTGGCAGTTACTAATACCAGCAGACTGAAGGTGGGTAGTCTCCTTGCAAGGTTTGTGATGTGTTTTTGATTTCCTGCCTCAGAAACCCATTTTGGCTAGAAAACGAGTGAGCTATACGACTCTCCTTCTTGCCATACACATATCAGGAAATCCTTATCCATGTACCTTGTTCACATTAGGTAATTGGGCTGCTAACATTTAGGAAAAGATTCTTGCGTATTAGCTATTCAGCCATTGTGTGAACATGAGTAAAAATTATGATTACTTGAAGAATGTGAACTCCATGTGATTCTGTCCTCATGTAGGCTTTCTAAAGGGTGTTAATTTCCACAAACTATGCTTTATTTGTCTTTCTTTTAGCTACTTCTTTCAATGCCTTTATTCTCTAGGGGTCATGTCATTGTCTTCTGAAATCTTGAAAGATCTTGCTTACATGTGAAAAGTGGCTTCTTACAAAATGCACAGTTTCAGAAATTAATCGAGGCACCTTCTTCTTCCAGGGCACTACACTGGTTGTAATAACTTCTGTGGATTTTTCTTTTTTCAGTTTCATATATGTAACAATAATGGAAAGAGACATTACTGAATTAAGAAAAAGTATTGGTCAGTGTTCGTTCAGGGGGCCTGAGTTTTGAGACAACTTAATAGATGACCCAAGATTCTCATGGTTTTTACTTTGTAACATCTTTTTAAGTTGTTGAAGTCTTATTTCCAGGATAAAAATATCTTCTGAGTATGTCTTTTTCTAAATTTTGCTGACCAGAGACAGAAGATTTTAAGATGGTTGCCAGACTATTTTCCAGTAATACAAATTCTTGAGATTAAGTCCTTGATTCTGCAACAGGATGCAGGCTTTGCCTGCAGTCTCCAAGTAGACAAGGGGCTTTGCAGAGCTACAGAAATCCAACTGCTTTGCAAACCCTTGCTGGATTGGAGCCTCTGTCAAAAGCAAATATGAATTCACATTTATGTTGATCAAGAGTTTTATTTCTGTTGCAATAGGGGAAGAAAAAGAGGTGGCATTTTGATGAAGATGTGAGTGCTTCTGCACGGCATCATGTGGTCCAAATTGACCACAGGCAGTTTTTCTCACTTATTTGGGGGCTTGACCATGACAAAATACTTGTTTCCATTGATATTGGTAAGACTGTTCATTTGAATATGGTCTGATAAATGCTACAGGATGTCCTCCAAATATCTTAAAGAAGATTGTATTTATTACAGGAGGGCCAGTCATCCTCTTTGGATGATGTTTACTCTCTGGCTTCTCCAGGAGAGAGCAGAATTAGCTTACAAGAAAACCTGGGAAATGCTGTGATGTGGGTTCTTTGCGACAAAAAGAGATTTTGAAGTGTACAGTTGATTCTGGCATCCTCGCAATATGTTTTAGGTTGTGAAAAGACACTAAAATACATCAAAACAATGATGGTGATGATTACATTCAGTCTTAAAGAGAAATAGCTACTGGATAATATATATCACTGACCAACTTTTAAATTCACAAACTCCACTTCTGGATTTCTCTCTGTTAAAAGAAAAGACATTCAGAAAGTGATTCCTCTTTTTAACATCCCAAACCTCTAGAATATTGTCTTTATGGATACACTTCAGAGTTCGGCTAAAAGATCATATTGCTTTAAAATGGGCATAGTAAAACCAAGCACGCCTGGAGGAGAATTTGTAAGCACAATTATGTTTGCCATAGAGTTGCTAGGTCAGTGGGCGGTATACGATGCACCCATCTTTCTAGGAGCAGTAGGATTTCCTGCTGTTTTTTTCAGTAGTGACCTAGAAGGAGGTTAATGATTCCAAAGAATGACTTTTCCCTTAGGGAAAATTTAATCTTCTGACCTTTTTCTCTATCTGTCCATTCCTTTTAAGTCACAGACCCCCTTCATTTAGCTTACATCAAGCTGTTTTATTTTCTTCAAAAACATGGTTGAAGTGATTGCTTTTGCTTTCATTTAACCCTTGAACTGGATGCATTTCCAAACTAAATCATTGCCCAGAATATGGAATTGCTTGTAAGCAATTCTTTCACATTTCTATATTTGTCTTAAATGTGATTGTCAACCCTCAGAATCACTTTGACAACTGACTAACTTCGAAAACGCATGCCTTTAATGTACTCTTGCAATCATCTCTGAGAGTTGCTTTAGAAAAAGAACATGACAGGAATAAAGCAGCTACTGGATTTTTTTTTTTTTTTCAATTCTGTCAAAATGCTGATAGAACCAGAGTACTACAGAAGGAAATTTTATTTAAAATGCATTCACCAAGACCATCATGACATTTTGGGGATTAAATCTGAGCTCATAAAAAATATCAGCATCACACAGTCAAACTGTTGGAGTGTTTTGCTTTGTCTGAACTGTGCAGACACTATTGAATTAAATTTGTTGTCAGAATACTATAAAATAAAATCGTAATTACTTTATTATTCTCAAAGGTGTTGACTCTCGGGTGCAAGGAGTTCTGGAGGGTAACTGGAAACAGAAACTGCCTTGTGCTCGAAGCTGTCAACTTCCTTTTACTCTGCAGCAGACACTGTTTTTGTCTGTATTGTATTACACACAGTTATTGCCAACATAATAATTCATGAATATTCCTTCATTTTTAGAATTATAATTAATGCTGGATTTTGACATTATGACAAAGTAGGGCAGCTCAGCAGCAGAAAAATTCAGCCCTAAGAACAAAGGAATTGCCATATTGGAGCAGACCAGTGGTCCATCTAGTCTGGTATCTCTCTGCCTCTCATACTGGCCAATGCCTGAGGCTGCCGAGGAAGGCATAACCCCCCCCTAACGCACCTAATTGCAATACTATACCACAGAGGGAAATTTCTTTTCGACCCCAGCTGGTGATCAGCTTATGCCCTGAAGTATGAGGATTGATAGCCCTTATAATTTTTATTCTAGCTAGTGTGGCTGCAGATGCTATACTTAATCAAATAAATGTCTAATACTTTGGTAAAGCTAAGTAAGGGCTAAATACTCTCATCTCTCGGGAAAAATCCCGAGGAAGGAAAAAGTGCTGAGAAATTCCACAAGGAGAATCATATCGAGTTCCCACTGCTTTCTCCCCTCTCAGGGGAGTACAGTTTGCATGCTTGTGGAGAGGCTGGCAGGGCTGGAAAGGACGTCAAGCGGCGCAGTCTGAGGCTTCACAGGGGAGACGGGCTCCAAGTTTGGCCGCTCTTTCCTCCTCCCCCATTCTGTCCCTTTGCCTGGACCGAGGGGGCTGTTTAGACTGAGGAGTGGGAGTCAGGGACTCCTACAGCAGCAGCTATTTGGATTTCTGTCTGAAAAAAAGCAATAGTTTTAGGGGGGGAACTGTGTTGCATAGGAGGGCTGCTTCTCAGGTCTTCGTTTGCAACCCGAGATGCCCTTTCATCAAACCTGCATATCACTGGCCATGTGCCCTTTGTGTGGAGGAGCAGCTGAAGAATCTCAGGGAACTGGAGGACATGACAAAAGAGTCAGTCTTCCTCCTTTCACTTCCTTTTGTTTTTCTTTTCTAATCTTTTATTCCCTCCTTTTTTTTCCTTTTAGGTTTTTTTGTTTGTTTGTTTGTTTGGGGTTTGTTTTTTTTTTTTTTGAGCAATTGACCCAAAGTTGTTTTCCTCAATCCTATGCAGCAGTAACAAATCCCACAAACCAACTACATATTCTGATGAAAAAGACATCTCCATATATTCATTTAAATGTGCTTCCCACTTGTTTTCTGTAAAACGAAAGAGAACCGAGATGAACACCTGAGCTCTTCTGTATCAACTGAAATTTTATGTGATCCTAAAACTCCTTATCCTCTTCATGTTTCTAAATTAAATTATCTCTTCTTTTAAATCTGCCGTCTAAATCAGTCCCGTCCCCTATTTCATTAATCATGTTTACTGCATTTCTCTATGTGTTTCCTTGGTTTGCTCTCCCTTACCTATAATCCACAGACTAAAATACAACAGAATATCCAGAAATGCAGTTTTTACTCATGAATTCACATAGTAATATTTTATGTTTAACCATCTTTCTTGTTCTTAGAGTATCTGAGAGTCTTCTCTGCTTTTGTGTGTTCTAAACTCCTGTAACATGCTGGATGTCATTTTTCAGTGAACAACACTTAGACTTTCCCATGCCAATTAATAATAGCCACTGATTCTTGAAAATATTTTCGAACGTGCACTTTTTGGCACTAGTCTGTCTAATTCTACATGCCATCATGCCATCATTTTATCTTAGTTTACTGGCTTGCTCTGGAATTTCTTCAAGTTTTGCCTAAATTCAGTTAACTTAATAAATGGCCAAAAATACTGCCATGAATTTTCCTGTTTAGAGCAATGGCCACTTGGTCTAAATACCAGAAAGCAGGCTGTGACTGTTGTAGTGAAAACAAACTTTACCATCTTTATTGCAGATGCTTTTTGTCAAGATTGCTAATGAGTTGAACAAAACCATCTTTATTGCCACTATTGATCCCAGGGGCAATTCAGAGTCAATCTCTTTCTCTGCTTCAACTGACCACTGATTCTTCTGCAATACCTAGAGAAAGGGATGCTGTCTAGTCATCTAATCACAGCTCTGGAACCTGGTGCTCAAGAACTGAAGCCTTTGTTCTGACAACTTGCTTTTGCAACTATAGGTAAGTTACTTCATTTCTAATATAACTAGCTCATTACACAGTTGTGTTGATCTGCCAGAGTTTATAAAATGCTTTTAGAGGGCAAAATTTTAGTTATTCTAACATTTTTTTGTCTTGTTTTCCATCTCTTATCATGTTTTTACACCATCTCTGGACTTTAATTCTAGAGCTGCTATGGGGTGGTTTTTTTTTTTTTT